>SNQJ01S0172546.1:20280-36436 GCA_010110895.2 Picea sitchensis
ATTTTTTTTTTTTTAATAAAAATACATTTCTTCTCACAACAATTGCAAGAAATTTTTTCAGCCAAGTTCTCAGACAAACTTTTGAAACCCCACACATTCCATAAGAAAACTTTTGTTTAAGCAATGAAATGAAAATCCAAACCCATCAACAATATCATTTATATTCATCTCATATCATTGATTCAACACGAATAAATAAAATATCATTGATTCAACACGAATAAATAAATGTTGGTAATTATTGATCAATAAACTAATTAAAAAAAAAACGAACTTAATTTAAAATTAAAATAAAAATAAATTCATTTGGAAAAAATATGTTCATGAAGGTGTAATTAGCATTTTGTAAAGTTGTTATTTTGTAAAATATAAACCTTTATATAGTTTATATATATATAATGTATTAGAGTAAAGTTATTTTTGTTAATGCATGACCATGGAATTAGGGTCCACATTTTACGCGGTTTCTTCATTTTGACGACATCTTTATTCTTTATTTCGTGGGTTTCTACTCTTACGTAAACATAAGAGAATCTTGTCCTTTTCTGGCCTTTGTGTAATGTTAATTTTGATAAGTGGTTTCCTATTTACCACAGTGGGGTCCATATTTTATAGCCGTGCGCAATTCATAGTTGTTCATAACTTTTGTCTTTTCCTTTAATTCGTCTCTCAATTTATACATTTGAGTATATAAATTGAAATATATATACATGAATATAAAATATAAATAAATAACTATTTTTTTAAAATTTTGTAGTATAAAAATAATTAAAAAATAGAAGAAAGAATAACAAAGAAATGGGATAATAATAAATAGTTTTTTTAATGTTTATAAAAAATCTATACACAACATGAATTGAATAGTCAATTTTGTAATATTGTTTTCAATTACCTTGATTTAAAAGTTGTTTTAAATTGGATATTCTTTCGATTTGCTTCCTTGTTTATATTGTGCCCTTGTTGTTTATCTTTGAACAAAAGATTGCTACTTAGTCTACATAATTTTTTTTTCTTTCAAAACAAAAATGAAAAGTTAGCATATTCTTTTGTTCTATTGATAAGATTTTAAGCATGATTTATATGATATAAAAATATATGTCAAAATTACACTAAATAACAACTAAGAAAATTAACTCATCACAAATTTCTACTCAAAATATAATAAATCTTTAAATTTTGTTTTCAACATTGCTCATCCATAAGAGCCCCACTCGTATGCTTAGTATAATCACCCCCATTTCGCACCAAAAAGTATTTTAAAGTTGTCCAAATGCTCTCGCATTAGCTTATGTAATAGTTAATACAAAGTTCAACTTTTCTTTGAACTACCAAACTACCAAACTTGAGATATTAAAACCTTAAATTTGCCTCATTGTTCGAGTTATCCCCTTACTAAAATGGATAAGAAAAAGCTAAGTACATGTGTGAAGAAGTACGATTTAATGTGTGATTTATAAATACATAAATGTGCCCAATATGTTAAAGGAGGTTTGGGTTGGATGAAAGCACTTTTATGAGAAAGAACTAATGTTTCCATCCATGATATTCCAATGTTCTTTTGTATCATTTAAAAACTTGTCAAATATTTTGCAATAAAACAAATTGCTACATGCATTCCTATTATATTAAATCTCCATGAATTCCTAATATAATAAAAAATAATTGCTCCATGAATTCCTATTATAAATGGTGAGATGGTAGAATATGGATTGTTACAACAATGTTCAATCCTCCACTGAATGCTCACTTTTGGTTATAGCATGTGTTCAATAGGGAATGAAGTGTCATAGATGGTTACAGTTTTAATGAATGTTTAATTTTGATTATAGCATGTGTCTAATAGGGAATGAAGTGCCATATATGTTATAGTTTTAATGTTACTTTGGTGACATTTAATATGTGCAGATTATCAATATTTCAAATACATTTTATTGTAGGGAGATCATCAAATACTGATTTTCAATGTTATCAACCACAACCACCTTATATTTAGTAAACCATAACCACCTTTTACAAATATTTTTTTAATTCTATTATCAAACATGCATTTTAATGACTTTTGAAACTGGTTTCAAACTTCAAAATTTTTAAAATTCTATTTATTATAATGATGTTTTGAAACTAAATTAGATGGATGATAAACATTAAAAATTTTGAGACATATTTAATATTTTATTTATGATGGATATTGAAATACAATTTTTGTTATTAATATTTTTGGGACATATTTAATATTCAATATTTTATTTATGATAGATATTAAAATATAATTGTTGTTATTAATATTTTTGGCACATATTTAATATTCAATATTTTATTTATGATGGACATTGAAATATATTTTTTATTATAAATATTTTTTTATTATTAATGGATATTGAAAAATATTTTTTGTTATTAATATCTTTTTTAAATGTTGCATTTCAATTCCATGTTAAACACTAAAAACATTATACATCTTTCTTGTACTTGTAGAAAGCGCATCTACCCACAATAAATAAGTTGAGATATATGTATATAAAATCATTTGTGTGAGTAAAAAATAATAACATGAACTAATGACAATGATAGAGAAAGATAAATTGCATTATTGGCCTTGAGAAAAAGAGGTGAAGAAAGAAGGANGGATATTGAAAAATATTTTTTGTTATTAATATCTTTTTTAAATGTTGCATTTCAATTCCATGTTAAACACTAAAAACATTATACATCTTTCTTGTACTTGTAGAAAGCACATCTACCCACAATAAATAAGTTGAGATATATGTATATAAAATCATTTGTGTGAGTAAAAAATAATAACATGAACTAATGACAATGATAGAGAAAGATAAATTGCATTATTGGCCTTGAGAAAAAGAGGTGAAGAAAGAAGGAAAGTGAGAGATAAATAAGTCGTGAAGAACATCTTGAATGACTTGAAATGGATGAAAAAAGATGCATCGTGGATAAAGAAGTGGTGATCAAATTGAAATGGTCACCGAGTCCATAAATCAATTCAAGGTCTTTGGCGTGGAGAAATATTTGAGAAATGACAAGACACATGGGCATATAGGTGAAGCTGAAATCAAATTCAACAGATCCATTGAAAATTTGTTAGTGGTGTCAATTCAATTGCACAATCTAGATCCAAGTGGTGTTGCATGAATAAAAAAATAGGGCGAGTAATATTTTGAAAATTAAAATATTACAAGTTATTTTATTCTTTCTCCATTACATATTTTTATAATTTATTATATATATATTTTTAAGTTTTTTATTTAATTTTTTAATTAAAGTTGGTATTTTAAATTAATTGTCAAATCCCAATAGAGCGATGGATTTGGATGGTCCTCGTTTTGCATGGAAACTCTCAGGTTCGAAATCTATGTTTATCATGGCAACTCTCAGGTTCGAAACCTGCCCCTATCTGGAGGAGACACCAAAAACATCTGCATGGAAACTCAGGTTCAAAACCTCCCCGCTCCTATCAGGAGGAGACACCAAAAAATCCATCCATGATAAGGGTTGGTGTGGCCTAGTCTGAGTGCGATCCTCAGGTGATTTTGATGGCTTATATGCCCCTGGGTTGCGGTTTCCAAGCCACATGATAGGGAGATCATTGGGCTAAGTTATCCTCCAAGATTAATACTAGAACTTTGTTAAAAAGTGGGGTTTATGACTATAGATCAATCCATTAATTCACAAAGTTCTATTCAATTGGCCCTTATGTGAAGTAACACCAAGATTGTGGCTATTGAATGCCATTCATTTCCCTAATACAACCAATGTGGGACTATTGTAGAGTCGAGATGTAGGCATAGGCATATTTTAGGTTGGTCTTTTCTGTTACCATGAGTCTACTAGGATGTGGTTTGGTGAGTATCATATTGTTCTCTAGTTTGGATTTCTCGCAATTTCGAGTGTCTTTGTGAGGCTACTTCTTTCAATCCTCCTATCTTCCCTTTCAGTTCTTGTTTTCTCTCTTGTTGGTGTGCCTGCAATCGAAGGATTCGAAGCAGGGAGGTGGTTTTTTGTGAAGGCTCTAGCGTCATTTGACTTGGGGGAAATTTTGAAGGAAGTGTGTTCAAAAATTGGTAATTACTCTTTCCTTCTCCACTTTCAGAAATTGGGTTATGTACAATTAGGAATTCTTGTTTTCCCTCTCAAATTTCTCGTGTGTTGGTTGGAGGTTTTCAATTTCTATGTGATTGGGGAAGAATTAGGGATTTTTGTATTTTTATCAATTGTCGAGCTCATTGCTTACTCTATAGTTGGAAATAGAGTTTTGAATGTTTTTGGGGTATAGGGCTTGTTTGTAATTTCCATTGTGTTCAGGTCTACTACACTCGATTTTTGGAAATCATTGGTTAATTTTAGGTATTCGGTTACTTTTTTTTAGCTTGACCCTACAAGTTTCAATGGTCGCTACAAGGAAAAGACCCTCTAGTAGAGGTTTTTGCGGACGCCCCTATAAAAATAACCCAAAAATCTGTTTATAGCAGATGATACTAGCATAGGTCAGCAAGAAGAGGTTTTAGCGGATGTTTTTACGCCGATGCTTTTATAAGTACATAATGCACCAGTGCGTTTTATACAACAGGTGCATCGGTGCCCTCAAAACTAGCGCACCATAGAAGGGTTATTTCAAATAAAGAAAAATAGTATTCGATGCTCTACGAAAATAATGACACACCGGGAAATAATGACACATCGTAATAACATTCTTTAAAAAATATTTGGTGTGCAACGTAACACTGGAAGCATCAGTGTGCTATTAGTAGAGTGCACTGTTATATGGTTAGATAAAAAAAAAATTATGCACCAATGTAGGATTGTGTTAAAAAATATATTCTAGTGCACTCCATTGTATCATGCGCACCAGTGCTCCAATATGTAGCATCGTGTTAGGGTTAAGTTCCAAATTTACATTGTGCTCTATGTAAAACCGACCGCACCAGGGCATCTATTATTATACCGCACTATGCCATGCTTAAAGAAAAAATTTCGCACCATTGTAGTTTTTCAAAAAATGTACGACAGTGCGCTATGTAGTAGTAAACGCATCGATGCGCACACGTGCCCAAAAACACACGAACCGTGCTAGGTTTTTTTTTTTTTAATATAACTGGTGCGCTCATTAAACATATACACCTCGGTGCGGTTGTTCATTGGGCACACCAGAACAGGGTTTTATAAAAAAAAATTACCAATGGTAAAAAATAGTTTTACCATTTTCAGTGTTGTAGAGATCAAAAGCACTGGTGAGACATTTTACTATCTGAAGTTCCCTTCCATCGATGCTTTCCTTGGTTTCCTTCCTTTCATTTGTTTCTCGTTGTGTGAATTTCAAATTTTTCCAAACAGTGGGAAAATTTAGTTTTTTTTAGTATGTCACAACCATGCCTACCCGATAACAAAATGTCCAGGTAATGTCTTTGTTTCTTCATAACTTATGTTTTCACCAGATTAAAATTTAAAATTGAGTGAAATTTTAATAGTAAAAAAATAAAATTGTTCAGTGCATTCGAAGCACTCGACTCGCATTGCCTACGATGCGACCTATAAATTTATAGGGCGCACTGCATACCTTGCTACGTTTCTCGATAGTACATTGGTAAAATTAAACGTACCGACGCATCCATTTAACGATGCACCAAATAAAATCATATAACTGGTGGGGTGGTGTGTCAAAGTACAAATAATGCACCGGTTCCTTAAAGTACATGGCGCACCGCCTTTATCAAATATATTTTTACGTAGTAAGTTGGTAAACGTGCGCAATGGGGTGTTCATGTTTACCAAACACATCGTTGAGAAATGAAACATTGTGTTGCAGTGCACCCCAGAAATGTTTTGGTGTCATCGTACGTGGTGTGATAGTAATGATCGTAATGCACCATAAAAATTTTCGTACTCGAAAATTTGGAAACGTTTATGCGACAGTGCATCGATGTTTGTTACATGCACTGGTGCATGTAGTGAATGTATACACACCACTTTTTTGCTAATTTTTGAATAATTATTTACGTGCATTAATATTTTAATTTGTTTTTTTGGTTTAAGCGGTGCATAGAATAAATGTAACGCACCGGGGCGTATGTATTGTAGTGTAGCGCCCCGATGCTGTACTATTTTCTAACGCATTGCATAACATAGTAGAAAATATTTTGTTCAGTGCGTTAGTTTACACTGATGCACCAGGCACGATGCTTAGAATATCTATATGCACACCGCTGATGGTGCATGACTAGTTTTTGGGCGCACCGTTAATGCAATTAACTTATTTTTTGAAGGAAGTTATTTTTCCGTATTTATAAATAAATTTACCATTGAATATATATTTTTTTATGTTTTATGTATGAGTGAGGATAATGTATTCCATATGTTAATCATGCAGATACATGAGTGGAGAGAGCAACAACAACAACAAGAGTAGAGGGTGGGCCTGTACAATGTTGTACATGAATGTGAGGCGAGGGAGAGGGAGAGGGATTTGTACCCTCACCCTATTACTGCAGTGACTCATGTTCTCTTGAGGGATGTAGGCCTCCTTAAGTACTATGAGGAGGCTACATCCCTTAAGGGGCAGTCTGGTTTGTTGGTGCATCTGATCCGTTGATGGGATGTCCATCGACAAGCTTTCTCTGTGGGTCTAAATTAGTGGTACCATCCCACTAAGGAGGATATTTACTTTATCACTGGGATATCCAGGAGAGGGGAGAATTTTCCCCATTTCCCATATGTCCCAGTAGGTGTTTCTGTTGAGCTTTAGCTCATGTACTCTCAACGATATATTGGGGTTGATGTACTATCCCTAGCTGATTTTTAGGTGTCTAGTGGACAACTGGAAATTGCATCTTTTGGTGCAGAGGAGGTTATCCTCTCACTCTTAGTGACTACCATAGCCGACTTTACCAGTGATGGACAACGCATTAACCGCCCTCTTTTTTATTATGTTTATTCGTTGGTACAATGGCCATAGTGTATCAGATGGTATTCTATTTTTTTGCGGTAGTTTTGTATAACACTCGACAAATGTCATTCTATGATATGTGGGAGGTCGAACTTCCCATTTTCCTCAGAGTTGTTTTGCTTATTTTTTGAGAGGTTTCCAGAGACAAGGATTAATTTTTCCATCATCCTGTTAGGCTGAGGACTCATGTGCGGATGGGCATGTGTGGGGAGATGATTCCCAAGAGGGGCCAGCAGGAGTTTCCAAATAGGATTTCACCAGACGCACTAGGGCTACTAGGTAATGCGGCAGATCATACGTTCTTCATGGTGCCATGTCCTTATGTGGGTTTTTATTGGAGAGGATGTCCGAACATCCTATTCACACCATATGATAGAGGTAATATTAGTGTTTTGTTTAAATTAATATAGTTTCATTTTATTGTCTTACTTAATTAGAATAAAATTAATTCTAACATGTTCTTTAACTTGTTTTATTAAATTGTTTAATGAATTGAATGTGTAACTATTTTTCTGTATTATATATTTTTAAAATATTGTCACTTTCATTGGGGACGTGCCTTCTCCCCGAGCAGATGACGATGAGGAGATTATGCTTGAGGTTGTGGCAGGTCAAGGTCCTCGGGTGCAGATACCCGACGACATGCGTCGTAGGCCCAATACCAAATTTAGGTTGGAATTGGGTGACCGACTCTCTACACTTTTGACTGAGGTGAGATTCCTCCCTTCCCTGATGCGAGACATCAGGGCAGATCCTACGCTTCTAGATATTTGGAGGGAGATGTCGTGTGATTTGATGCCTCTTATGCGTCATATCATCATAGCTTCCAGGCTACTAACAACGAGGATGGATCTCGATAATAGGCACATCTCTTCTTCTAGTATGACCCATTTGTCCAGTACCCCATCAATTGATGAGGGTGGTTGTGATCATCCTTATTCACATCCTCCTTTTCCTCCTTCACCTCACCCAGATCATGAGGAGGCAACACATATTCCTCCTCATCCTCTTTCACCTCACCTAGATGAGGAGGCAAGATCTATTCATCATCCATCATCTTCCACTACAAACCAGGCCTCCACTACTGTTGTAGATATGAAAATTATCCCACCGGCTGGACCAAATATGTTATAGCAGTTATTTGACTTGTCCATGATATATATATATATATATATATATACTTTTTTTTTCTATTGATCATGTTGATGATGTACTTAATTTATATGTTGATGTTGATGTGTATATTGTTAGCTCATGTTTTATTTGGATGTTAAATGTGCTTGATAGATGTGTATGTTATAACATTGTTCATTAGACATGCATTTTTTCTATTGATAATGATGATATAATTAATTAATGTATATGTTGATGTTGATGTGTACATTTTTAGGTCATGTTAGATATGTTTAATGTTAAATGTGCTTGATAGATGTGTATGTTAAATGATGCTTGTTAGATGTGTGTGATGATGATGTTAGAAAATGCTTGTATTTCGTTATATGTGATCACAATGATGATGCCCTGTTAAATTATTAAATATGTGTGCTAGCTAATTAATGACGTTTATATGTGCTAGAGGTATCTATAATTAGATGATGTTATCTATCGAATATAAATGTGTATTTTAGATGTTGTTTATCTTTGTTATAAGATGGTTATCATCATCATGTTTATTTTTATAAATTACAAAGTTCAATATGGTTGAAACTATAATTATAAAATTGAAACTATAATTGCATAGATAGTTCATTATACATATTCATTTTAACTAATTTATTTTTTCAAAAAACAAATTACATATGAATAAATATTATTTTCCATTGTAATAATTACTCTTTTTTAATAGACTCTTCTACAATAAAAAATGTTATTATAAAAAAGTTATGATCTCCAATGATAATAATTCTATTGGCTTTAAAATTTTATGGATGCAAATCTTCCTATTGTTATTTTTGTCATTATTTTGTAAGTTGATTGCTATCAAATTTTAAAATATTACTTCATTAATTGTGGTTTTACTCAACATTGGGGGCATAATATTATAAATATTTTCAAAAGAAATGGTAAAAGTATGTAAATTAACAAACACTACTTTAGTTAAAAACCAAATTATCACAAAATCATATTATAAATTTAATTTTTTAATTATAAACCACATTTTTTTTTGTTAATTTTACTTTTAAATCTACAAAATAAATTAACATAAACTCAGTTTTTGAATCATCATGTTAACATATCCTCAAAAATATTGTACTACTAAACATGCATATCAACCATATCATTATTTCTAAATATATCAACATAAAAAGTAGAATTTCATATCCCATTAAAAGTTCAACTGGACATTTAACGTTTTTCAGGATTTCACAATTGGAAATACTTAAAGAAGATGAAACATTTTTAAATATATGCAACAACATATAAATATGTTCAAATAAAAATCGTTCCATTCAATGACACATAATTTTAAATACAAATACATTACGCATCAAACTGATTGTTAACCAACTAAAATTGTTCAAATATTTTTTATTATTAACTTAACATTTCCTTTGTTAGAAGATGAATAAAAAACAAATAATTAGCGAAATAAAGAACATAATAAAAAGATACAAAAACAATGTTAAAGATGAAATAAAACATGTGCATATCACTCTGTGTTGTCATCACCCTCATTATCTTCCTCGCTTGGCATAATAACACTGTTGTTCTAAAAAATATGTTTTGATCTAGGGTCGTGTCTTAATACAAACCATCAATCCCTATCCAACACATCTGGGTAAAAAAACACTTTGTTGCAGTGTTTTGGGAAAACATAAGGCTCCTTAGCTTCATCCCACATCTTTTTTAGAGTTGATACATATCATCACACTATCACGATCTTCCTTTACATTATTCCAGTCAAAGGTGTCCCACTACTTGCACCTAAAAATAACACATTGGAAAGAAGAGAATTCCACTCGAATGATCTCTTGTATCTTTCCGACGTAACCTAACTTCCCCTATATGGTGTTTTGATCGTGGCGGCTAGCATGACTAGATTGGTCAAACTCAATGTCCACTCCAGTGTCTTGTGTCATGTGTACATCATCGACATCCTCTGTGCGAAAACGATGTCCATATGCCCACATAGATGGGAATAAATGCACCTATAAAAAATAAACAAATCACAGTGTCAATATGTGTCTAATAACCCGACCATTAAAATATAAAATAATATATATGTACTTACAATTTAAATGTGCATTACAAATTTAATAATTATGTACACAAAAATATTATTACCGAGTTGTTGCAACCAATCCCTATGTTTAGTGCATCCTCTTCTTCATGCGGGTAAAGACCGAATGCACTATATTTCTCTTTGACTTGGTCTACAACCCAACTGTTGGGGCATATCATTGGAATATTTTCTTTTAAATTATCAGGATAAGGCATGTTTCTGCCATTAAACCGCCTGAATTCTTTCTTGTCGCTTTCCCATTTCCTCCTCTTATGTTTGTACAATGAGACCCACAGATGTGTTGCCTTCTAATTGTAAAGAATGAATTTATTGATGGCATCAATTTCTAAATTCGTTGATGTATTCATGAAATCAAGCCAACATATAGTACATATGAGATCATGAAAATATACATTATGAAGTTCAGTGTGAATAGTTATTGTGTAGAAATTTGACAAACGATAAGTCACTTACTATTTATCAAGCACCTTTTTCCATTCATTTGGAGAAGCTCCCCTTCTCTGTTGTCTTCATCCCTTCCGTCGTCCCAAATCACTGCACCTGGTGTGTAGTCGATCTACTTGATGTAATCACTGGCATAATATAAAGACTCATATGACATGTACCCCTTTGCCATAGACCCCTTGGGTTTTCCCTTTGATGAACAAATCCTTTCAATTTCTTCATGTGCCTCTCTAAAAAAAAAATCCAACGACAGGAGACCACCCCGACTAATTCAACCTCATCTACTAGGTGAATTAGAAGATGAACCTGCAAGTCCATGAAACTTAGTGGTAGTTCCTTCTCAAACATGCCAACAATATCAACTATCTCTTGACACCACCGTGGAATGCTAGCCATATGAATCTCCTTTGATGTGATCCAACGTACAAATGCACATAATTTAGATATGGCACACCTTAGGTCACGGGAGAAGTCATGGTTCACACACCCATGCACGAGCAGGGGATAATGACACTACAAAGTAAACACATAAAAAATTAATTATGTTTTATCCCATGGCATAAAAATAAAAATTGAAAATAATAAAATCATATTTTTGACATACGTTGTACCTTTATAAGGTTCAAATGGTCATGTGATTTCAACCCCGACAAATGGTCTTGACGCACAGTGAAGAAACGTTGTAGGGAAGACCCATATAAAGAAGGCACCTTCACACCCAATACAACTTCCTTTTCCAAAGAAAGATCTTCTTTCTTCAAAATCCATGGGACATCACCTTCTTTGAAATACCAAGAGGGACCAACCTCTCCTCTACTTTCTTTGTCTTGGCCAATATTTCTTTTTAGTTTAAAAAAAAATAATATCTCTCCTCACAACAAATGTGTCACTTTATTTAGATGATATGTGCCTCCATAAAGAAGATGAAACATTTTTAAATATATGCATGGGATCTAGTAAGTAGTCAATCCTAAGATGCTCCCAATAGAGGAGCTCATAAAAGATAGATTTCATTTTCATCCCAGTGGGAAATTTCTCAACATAGGTGTCGAAGAATTCTGGATCATTGAACATAGGCTCTCCATTTGAATTGAATATTTATGTAATCTCCTTCTCCTTCTCTCTCTCATATGATCTAAGCCATTCTGATGGTGTCATTATTGTAGGCCTTTGGGTTCTCTCTAATTTATCATTGAAAGAAGATGTTTCTTTTCTATAAGGGTGTTCTTCTAGGAGCAATACCCTCGAGTAGTCGCACACTGGATTTCATAGGTGGTTGGACCAACTAGCCTTCAAATAAGGTCCACAACATTATTTTACATCCATGATAGCCTTTAGTTACAATACCTACAAAATTATTTTATACATAACACGTTAGCATTTAAGAATAGCATGTCAATCACAACGAATTAAATATGAAAATAAATATTGTTACGTATATAAACAAATAAATAAACATGTGAATTACCAGAGCAAACTCCTAAGCCTAGATAATCATGTGTGGTGTAAGAACATATGCCATATAACGTAAAACTCCTCTCTGTTGCGATGGGTCTTGATACATCGTATACATGTATCCCTTCCCATAATTCCTTCAATTCATCTACCGATGGTTGTAGGTAGACATCCATATTCTTAACTTGTATTCTACCAGGGACTATAAGAGCCAACATAATATGTTCATTCTTCACTGAAAACCATGGGGGGGTATTTTTATTGATCACTACTACATGCCAAACATAATAGTTGGTGTTTTGCAGGGAATATGGGTTCACACCATCCATTGCTATGTTGAGTCATAGACTTCGTATTTCCTCCTTTAATTTTTATGGACATGTATTCTATATATGCTTCATGGCTGTTGAATTTGTTAGGATTCACATAACTCCCGACTCACTTATATGCGAGACATGCCATCCCTACAACATAGCTGATTCTTTGCAATGAAAGAGCCTTTAATCCTTGGGATTATAGGCATTTGCCTCAATATCTTATGAGGAGGACCATGTGATTTACCATTTTTATTTAATTTAAGGCACCTATCATGCCCACATTTCAGGCATATCTCTTTATCTACAAATTCTCCTCTATATAGAATACAATCATTCGTACATGCATGATATAATATATACTCAAAACCCAACATTTTCAATAACTGCTTTGCCTCTTCGCAGCTACTAGGAAAAACATTATCACTAGGAAGAACCTTATCTTTCAATATCCTATTGTTAGTGGACAATATAAATGTACAAGGTCATTTAACGTTTATAAAAACAACCATTTCTAATGTTGATTGTGTGACAAGATTTCTCAAAATTAATATAAAGCACTTGCTGGTACATTACGTCAATATTGTCGAGAAACATGTGTTTGACATGCCAAACTTTGTTTTCATGTTGTACAATAACATTGTTGTCCCAAACTAGGTAGACTTTGACTGGGCACTAGGTCCAAAGAGAGGGGTGGTGGAAATAGATTTTAGGATTTTTAAAATGGTATCACTGATATGAGCATCATCCCCTAGCTCATCGTTATGTAATGTGTCTAACAACGTTGTCTCCATGGCAGTCGTATCCCATAAGTAATCATCCATACCAACCTCTTTTTGATTGTCTCCATTGCCAACTTCTCAATAACTACTATTGTTGTAGTCATTCCTAATTGGTGAATCTGGACGTAGTGGGAATTGAATAGGTGGTTGATTCAACCATTGTTGGTATGTTTCCTCTCCCAGTTGTGCTCTCATTGCAGTATTCTCTCGGGTTGACATTGTTGTGGGGTGCAACGAAAGATGGTAGGTAGGTCGTTCATCATCAGAAGAATCCTAATTTCAAAAATATTGAACATTAGTACATCAATGATATTAGTAAAAACAATGCAATAATTTGTTTGTTCAAATTACATTATACCAAACAATTATTACCATCGTTGTTCAAGGATTGCGGCTGGAATATGGAATCTCACAATTGGTAGGGTAAAGTGGTTGTCCATTTTCATATACCAACTACTTGTGGTATGTTGCTCCTAATAAGACCTTCCGACTTTTTTGAAATGGTACTAGAATATTTTCTGCATCTGAACTCGATTCTGAATCAGGATCCTGCAAATTTGGATACATTTTTTTCCAGATTGACATGGATAACAAAAAATTCAATGAGATAATTGAAACATAAATAAAATAATTTAAACTTACTGGAGATGGAAAGGGATAACTCCACGATTGACTTTGAGCAATATGGAATGGACATGAATTTGAATAATTGACCATTTGATCATATAATAAAGTTTTCTCCCTGCATTTCAACAAAATTAGCAATAAATTTTTGTGTACATATCTAAAATAAATTTCGAGGACCATACCACAATCTGAGTTTGAATATAGTTTTGAAACCATTTTTTAAGAATAAGGCGGCATCAAACATAAAATGTATACTAAAGTATTGTAAGTCATGTGAATTCATCCTAAAAGATAATTTGAGATGAATATACTATTTTATGTGCAAATAAAAGTTCAAATAACTTTAAAAGCATCCTGGTATGCTTATAAACCACAAACACATTGGTGTGCATATTAACAATAAGCATTAGTGTTATCCACGATTTTGGTCATCGTGATGATGTTATGGTGATGTCATGATGATGGAAAATCAAGCTCTTCACTAAGAATACTTTCCTGAGAAAAGTTACACTTGTTTGTTTCCAGAAACCATATTTTTCAAGATGTTCGCAGGCTACCTATATACTTGCCTGCGAGAATGCCTAATTCTCGCAGGCTGCATTAAGCTAGGGTGTGAGAGGTTCGCACTGTAACAAAGGCCAGGGTGCGAACATCTTCTTAAAGAGGAAAAAGATGAAGTTCTCGAGCCTTCTAGAAGAGAATCTTCGAGAAGAATGAGTTGGCTAATGAATGGTTGTTCAAGTGCTAGCATTCCAGATATCTTGGGATCATTTTCTATCCAAGTAACTAAATTATCTTCTCCTATATATTGAGGAGATTGCTCATGGAAAAAGTTAGACGCAAGATAGCAAGAGATTGATTGGAGAATTGTTGAAAGCCTGTATGAAGGACTAATGCTACAGCAGCTAGAGACACCAACAAGGTCATCACAAGTGGTTGATTTTCTTCATACATGAGCAAGTGTGTGGGTCAGAGCTAGGAGCCATCGAAAGGAGACCTACGACATCAAGGCTCAGGTTGTAAGTTTCACTTTCAATTAATTCAATACAGTAATATGTCCCTTTCCCATAAAGATGATAGTACTTTATTACATAACTCCTTGATCATATGTATAGACTAGATATTGAATATATTAATCTACCTTTACTTCGATTGGTTTGTGCTGTTGTGATCTGAACGGTGCAAGAGCATTGGAGCAAAGCTTGGAACAACAGAGACCTAAGGAAAGCGTTCATAAGGTATGTCCATAATCCTTATCTCTTAGTTCATTCAATAGGCTAGATCTAGGGAAAGTGTATTATTCTGTCACGTTTTGTTCTAGATCCAGGTGGATCTAGGGAGATCAGTTCATGTCCGCACTTACGGATTAATCCTGAAACAATTAGTGCATTGAAAAATCAACCACACAATGTTTCGAGATTTTGTTAATAAAAAACAATTATATGTCTCTGGTGCATCAATTAATATGGATGAACTGGTGTGTAATGTAATATGGTTGCACCCATGTGTTTTACATAATTGCATTGTTGTGCTGAAAAAGTAAAAAAAAAAAAAAAACGTGATTTTTTTAAACAATTAAAAAAAGAGCGGGATTCGAATTTAATAAATTCATTTAAATACTAAAAAGTTATTCACTATTTCATTATTTTGCAAAATTTTGCAAGGGAGAGACTTGGAAGCGAGACATACGGAGGAACAATATGGAGGAGCATAATACTTTGGAACCACAATATTATTCAGAATATGAGAATTTGAAGGGTATGGTGATTCATTCTAAACCCTTTTCATAAAGTTTTCTTAATATTAAGGAGGTATTCAATATTTTCATTATTTTGCCAAAATTTACAGGAGATAGATTTCAAAGAGAGACATACTGAGGAGCATTGTGGAGTAGAAGAATACTTTGGAACAACAAAAATATTCAGAAAAACTGGATTTGAAAGGTATGGTGATTCACTCAAAACCCTACATTCAAGAAAAAAAAAATCATACTTACCTTAAACCCTAGTTTTTTTTCTTGCGTGAATACAAAATTTCACCCTAGGGTTTAACTCCCTCTATCACTTTAGAATTAGGGATTTTCATTTTAGGTATTTTAGATCTAATGGGTTTGTTTTTCTATATATAAGTGTTTGGCATGTGATGTAAAGGGATCACTTATTGCATAAGATCCCAAATGCAGTTGACCCTCTGACTTTTTTTTAAATGGTTTCTGATTTGACATTTTTTTTAAAAATGTTTTCTGATTTTTCGGTGTGCCATTTCGACAGAAACGCACTGGTGCGTTTTGGTCTAAGGAATGCACCAATAAAGCTAGTTTTTTTTTTTTTTTTTT
>SNQJ01S0172546.1:36446-55221 GCA_010110895.2 Picea sitchensis
GCTAGAAGATTATAATATGTTCATAACAGGTCTTGCAGCAAGGGAGAAACCTCCTACGTTTGAAGAACTGATAGGTATTTTGTTGCAAGAGGAAGAGAGGCGCGGGAATCTGAAGCCTCCGAGTAAAGATTTGGCACTATGGTCAAATAATAGATCTGCGAGAGGGAGATCGGGAGTAAGAGGCAGAGGAGGCAATTCATGCCAGAGAGGCAATTCATCGCAGAGAAGACAATCTCCAAATCAAAGTATACAATCTGATAGGAATGAGTCTAAGAGTTGTTTTTATTGTGGTCGACCTGGACATATGGTTAAAGACTGTCATAAGAAAAGTGATGAGGCTAGGAATAAACGTAAAACACATTCAGGTCATTATGTAGAAAAATCTTCAAATCAAGATCACAGATTATTTATTGCTAATGATGATATTGATGAACCCCCGAATTTTGACTCACGGGATCTTAGGCTGTTTGTGTCTATCGCTGCTTTATCTGTTGAAACGGATGATTCTGATGCCTGGTTTGTGGATTCTGGAGCATCAGTACATATGATTCTGATGCCTGGTTTGTGGATTCCAGAGCATCAGTACAATAACACAGTGTTATTGTGTTATGGAAAATCTTACCATTGGTTGTTATGGCATGGAGTGGTGCAACTACTGCTGAAAATGAAGCTATGAACTTCCACAAGTAATGGGTTTCCCCCCAAAAAATCCTAACTTTAGTGAAAATTTTAAGAATTGGCCATTTCATGATGGCCTCCATCTTTGCAGGATCTATCTTGAGCTGCCCTCCACTGATCACATACCCCAAATACACCAAACACTGCTAAGAAAACTCACATTTCTTGAGATTTCCATGTAGCTGGTACTTTTTCAGAGTCTTTAACACATGCATAAGATGTGACATGTGCTCATCCTAGGTAACACTATAAACTATTATATCATCCAAATAGACAATAACAAATGAATCTAGATAAGGGCATAAAACATCATTCATTAGTCTCATAAATGTAGCCGGTGTATTGCATAAATCGAATGGTATAACCAACCATTCATACAAACCTTAACTTGTCTTGAAGTTAGTCTTCCAGGTATCTTCTTCTTTGACTCATACATGGTGATATCCTAATTTCAAAACCATGTTATTGAAGTATTTGGCATGTTGCAGTTGGTCCAATAAATCATCGATCATTGGCAGAGGGTATCGATTCTTCAGCATAATCTTGTTCAATGCCCTGTAATCGATACACATTATCCAAGTCCCATCCTTCTTAGGAACAATTATGATAGGTGACCCAAAAGGTGAAGTACTTGGTTGAATCACACCCTTCTCCAACAATTGTTGTAGTTGCTTCTTCACTTCATTTTCTTCTATAACATGTTGTCTATATAACCCAATATTCAACAATGGGGAGTCTAGAAATAACCATATTTCATGCTTTGCATCCCTCTTTAGTGGTAGCCCTTTAGGCTCCTTGAACACTCCTTTGTATTTTTGTACTAGCAAATATTGCAACTGATGTTTTTTCTCTTTATCACACCCCTCTATGGATGCCTTCACTCTCATGGACTCATCATCAGACTAATTTTATCTTATGAAAAGAAAAACATATTTCTTACTAGAGCTAATCAACTTCTTGGCTTGGTTGGCACTTACCAGTGAGATCTTTGACTTTCCTTTGTGCACGTTGATGATGAAGGATTTTCTCATCCTTGATGAGGTGGTATTGTTTGGAACTCCACATGAAGATAAAATCCTTCATATACATGTAGGGGCTTCCAAAAAATAATTCGCATACATCGAATGGTACTACATACAATTTTACTTCATCTATAAAATTTTCACTTATAGAAAATTTAATATTACACTATTTTGATACTTTTATATCTGCATCCTTGTTTACCTAACCCAAGGGATAGGGGATAGGATGATCATGAACCTTCGATCCAAGCTTCTTGACCAGATCCATTGCTATGAGATTAGCATGTGAACCAGAGTCAAACAGAGCATCTATCTTGTCTTCTTGACCTAAATATTAATGTGGAAGAGCTTGGTCATCTCATTCTCTTCCTTGTGATGAAGGATACTTAGATTCACCTCCTTTTGCATAGATGTGCAGACAAAATTTTCATCCACATCTGAGCTACTTTCAACCTAATTGCTTGAATCTGTGGCTAAAAGATTCTTTTTCTTTTCGTTCTTCTTGTGGTTCTTCGGGTTCAACTCAGGATGCAGTTTCCAGCATTTTTTCCTCAGTGTGGCCATCAATGTTGCAATGATTGCAATGGTTGCTAATATATTTGCATTGATGTGTAGTGGTTGTTGTATTCTTATATTTCCCCCTTTCCACTTCTTCTTCCCCTCCTTGGAAGCTTCCTAGTGCTCTTTCTGCATCGAACCACTTGGTTGCCCCTTCTTTTGGCCTATGTTTTCCAGGTACTGTGTTGTTGATGGTTCTAAATTCACCCGACAATAGTAAGGGGTTACTCTCGGTAAGAAGTCCCAATTATAACTCTCACCATTTAGGATAGGGAACCCTTCCAGAATCTAGCCCGCCAACCATTGTTGGTTTGGTTTTACCAGTTGTGGCTCGGTCCACTGATGAGGTTGAATGATGGATGGTTATATTTGAATGACACGCAATCCTCTCACCTTCGTCTATATTTTACAGAAAACCCCTTCACACTAGAAGCACGCACAAATCAGCTTGCATCTTTTTCCTAGATCATGAGCGAAATTAGGGGTCTATGTTTGGACATGAATCAGAACTATCCAAGGATGTTGTGAAAACAGTTAAACCATGATCGAGCATAGTGGTTAATCAACAATCATCCTTGCCTATTGGATGGCAAGCATATCCTATGTAATGAAGGAACCATCCACACACTAATTATCTTCTCGTGTGAAGGGTGAAGTTCCAAAGTATAAAGGCTGAAAGCCAAAACATATATCTTTATGTAGCCAGGTGCAACAATTATTCAAATAAATATCAATAGTTGGCATTCATCCCCTATCAGGCTAAAAGGCCACTACTTTCTCCATCCACCGAATGTTAAACATGCACTAAATAAATCATGAAGGAATGGAAAGGAAAGTTTGACCAGACTAGGTGACATGCAGATATCTTTGTCGGGGCTATGGATGCTCGCTGGCAGCGGAGCAAGGTCTGTGGCACTGTGTTGGCTCCATCGAGGCTATGAACGCTTGTAGGTAGTTGAGAAACACTTGTGAGATATCTATATATGCACCTGGTGAAAAATATTTTTATCCCAAACCTATATCAGCCCCACGATGGAGATACCAACCCAGATCGTCGATGCAATTTAAGGAAATAAATCTCATCAGAATTTATCCTCCGTCTACATCAGACGATCCCTACTAGCCAATATGCAAGAATTTCCAGTGACTCCACCTCGATGAAATATTTCAGGTAACTATTGCGCATTATTTCAGAAATTTCTGTTCTTAAAAGCAATTTTATGACCCTCTACATTTTCTGCTTATCAGTTAGGAAGGACTAGCATAGATTCTGGCTTCACCCACTGTATCACCATTTGTTGCATGCACACAACAACCTCCCAATTTTCTTGTATTAGCATCTCTCCAAGACAAGAAATTGGGCCCCCCTCAAATTCTCCCTACTAGGACCCTCGCACTTCTCTCCCTCTCTCGTGTAAATGACTAATCCTGAATTTTCCTCCCTCTCTACCCACCTTTCCACTTCCAATTCCTCCTCGGATCACGTCGACCTGTCGATCCTTACTTCAACAAGCTCCTTCTTCATGAACTTCCACATATCGTATCGACGCACACATCCTTTATTTCACCTCTACATTGGCGTTCCATTAATTTATTTCACCTCCACATGAGTCACTTCCCTCGGAACTTGGTTGATGCGCTAGCGCACCTTCATTAAACTTCACTTACACGCATTTTTATCATTGGCAAAGTGCGCATGATCAACATTGAAACATCAATAGTTTTTGCACAATTATCTTTGCCATGCGCACACATTTCACCACTTGACCTCCTTCCATTTGTGCCTATGCATCGCATATTGACAACGCTCTTGCCTTTCACTTCACTACATTCCATATTAGCGAGGTTCGTCTATCCCTTGCCAATGCACTGCTTGTTGATAAGTTTCCCTCTCCCATCACCGATGCACTAGTGGAAGGATGTTGACCCCTCGTCATCGCTGAGTCTATTGACGATGATCTTCTCCCTCTCATCCATGTTGATCAGGTTGGTGTGTCTCACCTTCGCCTTGAGGCCTATCTCATCCTCTTCCACCTTGGACCCTTCTTACTACATCCTTCAATTAGTCTCCTAAATGGTTTCCAATGACTAAACTCCCCACACCTATCTAGGTAGTTGGTCAATGATTGCCTATATCACTTGATCCACTTCAAATTGTAGTTTTAATCAAGGTTGTGGTGTCCCCAAAAGCTTTGTTCTCGCACATGGTACTAGCTTGTTTTCTTTGTGTTTCTTGATGTTATGAATAAATATTCATTGTGAAAGAATTACCTAGCATCAGATGGGTTAACCATAACACCTATCGGTCTTGCACTGGTTCTGAAACACGCTTAAGAAGAAATCTGCTCCTCCCTGCTCTTACACAGTGCTAAGTACTTTGAACATCAATTGGTTGTTTTGGTGGATTTATAACTTTGTGCTACTAACGCATTGCCCCAAATTCAATGGGTAAATTAAGAGCCTATATATCACACATGACACAGGAACTGATAGAACATAATTTGGATGAAGCAACAACGAAAGAGAGACCCGAACTTTCATTAAAAAATGCCTTTGAGCGCAATTTTTCAATGTCCGTCAAAATGAATTTTCCTTCCTGGAAATAGGCCAGTCATATGATTTCCATTGTTACGATCCCAATGCAACTTGCAAAATTGAAATCCGAGGCCCAAAAGTTACTAAACAATCGCCACGAAGTTCTCACCCAAACCAACCTCGTTATTCATGGCATCGATGAAATGTTCAAATGGCATGATAAATCATTTCCCTAGAAGAATTTCTTTGCGCTCTTCACGGTGCAAGAAACATAACTCAAATCTGATGTCGTATGAACAAGTTATTGGTCTTTAAAATCCTTCAAAAAAAATTGGTATAGGTCTACATCTTTCCAATCACGCGTCCATGCAAAACTGCTCCAGTGGAAAGGTTTATGTTATGCAACTTACACTGTTAAATTAAATAATTTTTATTTAATCTAAATTTAAATTATTTAAATTTAAAATCTTATCTAATAAAATAAAATAAAATAAAATATTTAAATAAAAAATAAATAATTGAATAAGAATTGCAAAAACAATGTCATAACAAAAGTTCTTAAATGCGTGGAGTAATGGTGGGTGAGGGCCCATGGCCCACGTGCCCCCCTCCACGTTTCCTCCTTTGTTTTAAAATATGAGCGCTCGTTACCCTTGAACACTTGTTGGTCGGCGTAGTTACCATGAACTCCAATGCTATAGTCGGTAAACTCAACATTAAGTCCAACGCTATGGTCGGCACACTTAATACCAAGTCCGGTTCACACACTCGGAGGATTAACATCAAGTCTAGTGCACACATCGAAGCAACAAATGGTGAACCCGGTGAGAAGTTTCAATTAGACTTCTCATTGTTTGGAATAGGTGAGTCATCCACGGTTTGTTTTTATTGGTTGTGGCTCGGTCCACCGTTGAAGGTGAGTGATGGATGGTTATGCAAACAAAATATGTAGATGAAGACTATGTAAATGCGGGTATCTAATCTACTTCTAATCTACCCTATCCTAGCTAGGAGCGAATTAATGTAAATGAATGATCTATGACATGAAACTAGCACTACCAATAGCTTCACTGAGGCAGCTGAAATGAAGAAATAAAGTATAACGCATGCACATGAATATATAACCAAAATAGTTTAAGTCACTATATCACATACATTGATAGCTTATTCGCTCATGACATGTAATATAAGAAAGAGTAACAAAACTGCAAGAAAACATATATTGAGTCATAATAGTCCATAAAAAAACATGCTCTTGCAGCCCATGTGAACAACAAACATTCTTCTTGAAATAGTTCACAGCAAAACAACAATACATGCAAGTCCTTCTCTCAGTCAAAAGTTGGCCCTGGAGGCTTCTCCGTATTAACAGTTTCAACAATAGTACATGAAAACATTAAGGAAAGCTCTTCAATTTTAGTTGACATTGTATTCCCAAAATAGTTCAGAAGTGTACCATGTTTGAAGAGCCAAAATTCATTTCTTTTGGTTCAATTCGAGTATTTCTTGAGGTTCAATATGATATTTGGCCCTTTGTCTCCCTCCGTGACCTCTCGTCTTCCAACGTTTGTCCTCATTCTCTTTGTGATGATGAGTAACAAAGACAATGGTTACATTTCGAGTTTGTATTCTAGCGTTAGTGAGTCGTCATGGATTTTGGCCATATGTGCCTTACGCATCATGAAGACTGGCCTAAGCATGGGAACATCTTCGTCATTTGAGTTTGACAGTCGATCTTCATGCAGTTTGTTTCTCCTCTATCACTGCTCCATCTTTCTTTATTTCTCCTTGGTTGTCTTTAGCTATAGATTGCATCGCAAAAATGTTGATTGCGACCCTCCTTCGCTCGGTACTTGGCACCATTTAACATATTATTTAATTGACATCAATACTAATGATTATTGTAAACAAAGACAGGATCTCGATTATCCTTAAGAAAAACGAAAGTCATCTCTGCACGTTTGACTCTTTAATGCTTTTCACTGTAAACATTTTGTTTGCTTCTAAGGCCATGGGGTTCCATCTTCATTCATTGTTGATGTATATCGAAATAAAAAAACATGTAATATATGTTAAATTATTCGATATGCTCCATCGGTATTGCTTGGTACTTCGATCTTGGGTAGTAAACATCTTCAAACTTTGAACAGTAAATCTTCATTGTGCTTGTCCGGAGAATGTCGGACTGGCCAACTGGGAGAACAGTGAACTCTTGGACGTCTTCCAAAATCAGTATTCTTGTATTTCTCTAACATGGAATTCATCTCTTTCCTTGTTAAAATATAACAGATATGGATAAGTCCATACAACATTTCAGCAGCCGACTCCATCAACTCATTATGTTCCTCATTCAAGATATCATAATTAGATAACTCCACATCCAAAATCAAGTCAAGAGTATAATCATAGTGTGGAACTTGGCTACCAAGCCCACAGAGATTGAAATCGTCTTGAATGCACTCATCATTGCCTCTTAAATTACAGAACCATGAGATCCGGATGTGTCATCTCCATCAGAACCACTCTCACCTGATTTTTCGCTACCTGTATCAGAATCCTCCACGTCCTCAGCGTAATTTATTTTGTTTAAAGCGCTGGCATTTCGTGAGTCTCCAGGGGCACGTCGCCCGGTCGATGTTGATGAGATTGACAAGCGTCCATTGACTCCCTTTGAAGTGGAGGGCAGCAACTTCTCCAAATGCAAATGAACTGGGCACTCTTCAGGATCCATCTATTTTCGATCTGATGGATCCTGAAGAGTGCCCAGTTCTGACTTCGACACCCATGTTCTGCCTTCCGTTGCCATGCTTCGTTCTTTGTACATGTCCTCCCAACCTACTGTGATTATTCAATGATTAAAACTGTGTAGGGTTTAGTCATTCTCTGGGAGACGTGTTGAAACTTAGGGCAAGCACAAATCCCATCCCTCCCATTTCTTTTTTTTATCTAAACGTTGACAAATAGGAGCCTACAGTTTCTTTGGAGGCAAATGGCATATGAATCTGTGCAATCTGGTCTTTTTTTGTTTAGGTCGTTTCATCGTAATCATTGGGTTAATCGATATCCGTCCCGGCAGCTGCTAGTGAGACTTTTCCTTCCTTTTTCTTGTTATTTGCAGCATTAAGGTGATAGTCACAAAGATTGTACCATTTTCTTAGAGAAAGAATTTAAGGATGGAAAATTATTTTAAAATGTAGAAATTTTGGCGAATATTACTAATCTTTTATATGTCAACTATAAATGTTTGGCTATATTTTTTAACGATTGTCGTTTTTGAAAAAATCATGGAAAATTAGCCAATGAGCCAAATTTAGTCCCTAAAATCATCCTGAATCCACAGGTCCTAACTTGGAGAGTGCTTGCTTGAGAATGACTTGGCTACATTAAGAACGTTAAGAAGGTGTGTTTCCTCCTAAGAAGTTACAAATAGCTAGACAAGGAGGTCTCATACACCAATTTGATGTCTGACTTGACCATAACCTTAAAAATAGATTTACTACATTCTGATTACAATGAAACTTTAACTGTTTCAAAAGAATTTTAGTTATCCATTGATCTTACACTCCAATGCAGATATGTGTTTGGAAGAGCGAGACGGATCAATTTTCTTATCTACAATGGCGTTTGTATCCCTGGGCATCTTATCACCAAAAAAAATATTTTTATAAGACCAAGCATGCCTGAGAACAGTGTTTCACTTAGCGCAAACCACAATTGGTAAAGCTTTCTCAGATTCACGATCAAGGAGCGATCATCTTCGAATACCCCTTCACTTTAACTTTAACATGATTTGCAAAAACACACAAATAATTTAAAGAAAAGAAACAGTGTTTTTTTTTCTATTAAAGAAAAATAATTTAAATTTGAATTAAATAAAAATTATTTAAATTGAAAAAATAATTAACTTTAACATGATTTGCAAAAAAACACAAATCTTTTTACCCAAGTTCGTAACCTCTTGCTAATGTCGTCGGAGGGACTTTTAAATCTTTATAAATTTCTGGTATGAAGTTAGATTGGAGCACCTTATTTTGCGCTATCAATAACACCGAGAGGCGCTCTTGGCGAGCCGACTAACCATGCCATACCGACATCTCATCTACGTAATGACCAACGCGGCCCGTTCAGGGGAGAAACCCTAGGCGATCCATTATGGTACTTATAGGCGTCTGATTTAGATTCCCTGAGTTGTGTTGGAATTGTAATGGCGAGAGTCATATGATTAATTTGTTTCGAGGATGAAAATTTAACTTTGATGGACGCTGTAAAATTGTGTTCAAAGGCGTTTTTTAATGGAAGTTCAGGTCCCAAGTTCGTCGATGCTTCACCCAAATTGAATTTTGTCAGTTCATGTGTCATCTGTGATGTATAGGGACTTAGTTCATCCATTGGCGTTGTAGTGTTGTGTAAGTAGCATGAAATTATACATCCACCAAAACAACCAAGTGACGTTCGGAGCACTTAGCACTATGTAGGAGCCGAGGTGGCCGATTTTCCTTTAGCCTGCATTTCAAAGCCAGCTCGAGACCTAAATATGTTGTAGTTAACTCCTTTGATGCTAGGAGGCACCTTTACGATTAAGATTTAGTCATAGCTTCAAGAAATGCAAAACCAACAAGTTAGTACCATGCATGCGAAGAAATCCACTAAGGACACTACAAACTTGATTAGGACTGCAATATGAAGTGGGTCGGGCATAATAGGTGATCAATGATTGTCATTCTAACTAGGCGTAAAGAGTTTAGTCATTGAGAATGTAAGGAGATTGACTGATGAGCACAACAATAAGGGATATGAGCTAGGAGGGGGACGAGATAAGCCTTAAGACGAAAGTGGGCTACGCTGCCTGATCAGACTTGGCGAGAGGGAGAAGATCATCGTCGACGTGCTTGGAAGTGGCAAAGGATCAACATCCTTTTGTTGGAGCATCGAGGATAGGAGAGGGAGACTTATCAATAGGTAGTGCACTGACAAGGGGGTTTGAACTTTGTCAATATGGGGTACATCAAAACAAAAGGGAAGGGCGTTGTTGAGATGCGATGCATCGACACGAGTGGACGTAAGTCAGTTGGTGAAAGTCACACGCGACGAAGATAATAGTGTGGAAATTACTAATGTGTCAGCGTTGATAATGCGTACTTCGCTGGCGAAAAAGACGTGCATCGATGAGGTTTAGCGGAGGCACATTAGCCTATTTCGAAGGAAGGTGGTCGATGTACTAATTAGGGAATTAATGGTGCATCAATGCAAAGGTGGAAGACGGATGTGTTTGTATGTACGTTATGTATCAGTGAAAGAAGAGGGAACTCGCTGAAGTGTGAATTGATAGGTCACACTGATTTGAGGAGGAACTGGAAGTGGTAAAGCGGGGACAGCGAGAGGAAAAACTTGGGCGTAGCCATTTGTGCAAGGGAGAGAGTGTGAGGGTTTCAGTGGGAAGAATTGAAGGGGGGCCCAATTTCTTGTCTTGGAGAGATGCCAAGACAAGAAAATTGGGAGGTTGTTATGCGCACGCAACATGTGCCTATACACATTCGTCATCCATTGTCCTTGGCTTGAAGACCATCACCTGCTTTCATAGATGACTATGTAAACCCCCTAGATAATTGAGAATTATATCTAGGTTCTTGGAAGAGATACCCAACATGATGGCCATATTTATGAACTCAGTGGTGTACTCCTATACACTCTACCCATGCCTCTACCTGATGTAGTGCCATCAGAAACATTGGTCCTCTACATACATGATAGGGTAGAATTGGGACTTGATGAGGGTTTTGAAGTCCTCCCACCTAGTTACTGGAGGATCACCCTCCAATGTAAGTGTTTCCATATGGCTTTCCCACTAGGTTAAAGAATGGCCCTCTAACTTCAATCTAGCAAAAGAAATATTATGCTCTTCATCTATATGGTGAAAGCTAAAATAAACTTCTAGTTGTTGTAACCAATGATTCAGTTTTAATGCATCAATCGCACCTTGGTATGGATTTATGTCCACTTTCACTTCCATCTTGAATAGGGACTTTGAATGTTTCACGACACTCGAACTCAACTGCTCTTTCTTGGATTATTTCCGCGACTCCTTTCTCGAGTCTTCGTGGTCTTCTGATTTCCCTCTGATATGTTCTATACGTTAGAGCCTCCATTATATCTTAATGGTCTGATCTTCCTTGCTAGAGCCACCATGAGGAGGTTCATATTGTGATTGATGTCAACAAATTGTGCTTCCAACCTATCAAATCTCTCTTTTGTTGCTCGAGGGTTGTTATGAACAGACTCATCTGCCATGGATAGGGTTTCTACAACTTCTCTTTAAGTTGATTCCTAGATCCTGGAACTTCCCACAAATACCCGAAAGAAAAACCTACTTTTATACCAATATGATATTTAAATTGTTGTGGATATTCCACTCAAAAAATTTGTCACATAGATTTAATAAAATATTAAGATCTTTATTATTAAGGTTATTTTTCCTTTAGATCTCCAGAATATTTAGTTACTGATTTTTTTCTTATGCATGAAATAGATAAAATGAGGAAAATAGAGAACAGTAAAATCTAATCACACCATCCAAAAATAAACATAAGATATGACCCAGGAAACCCAATATGAGAGAAAACCCAACTAGAAGGTGAGGTTGCTCTGCTCTCTTTTCTCTGGTATAGAAATGATGCAGGTACAAAGAAAGAGGCACTCTCTGTGGAGTTTCTTTTGAATTGTGGCTTGTATTGTTGCTACAGAATCTCTCCTCCTTTGTTATTTTCACAGAATACCAGTCTCAATTTTTTTTCTCAGCTATGGAACAAGATACAATGCAAAATAATGGAACCCCTTCTCTTCCTAGTGGCCTGGTATTTAACATATCTCGATATCCATCTAGGGATAGGTTTTTGACTTCCTCAACCCTCAATTGTGGTAGGGTTTTGAACCTTCTAGAATATTCTTGAAATTCCTCACATGGATATCCCCATATGCATGAGTAATGGGGGATGACGTGGCATGCCTCGTACCATGGTGGTCAACACAATAGGTCAACTTGCGTGAGGCATAAATTTTGCATACGAACTCTGATTGACAATATTTTTGCACCGTTGGAATGGTCGATGTGTAGAATAGCGTCATGGGGTACAAGTTATGATGGGAAAGTTTTAACCCCCCAAAATTTTGTTTGATGCCTCAAAATGGCCTCGAAAGGTTATAAACCTCAATTTTCCAAACTGGGACCTGCCACTAAAATGGCCTTGCAAGTTGATTCCTCCAAATTTTTCCACTCTTAAAGGATTGAGATAGATGGCCAACAATATAATGATCCAATTTGTATCAACCAATTAAGGAGGATCAATCGTTCCCTTAGTTGTGCTACTTGACTACCCATGTACTAAAGAGTGATCTCCTCGAGTGTTGTTCTTGATGTATTATAGCAACAAGACGGTTGAATAACTTATCTAAGGTTGGTTTCAAGTATGCCTAAGGGACTTCCTATATATCCAAAGGTACATTGAAGTGAGATTCCATTTACAAGTATTGTCTAATGCGGTACTACTTGAAGGAGTACCAATAAGGGTTACAATGGTTTCCAAGCAAGTGAAACAATGTGTTTCCAACCACATGAAACAATTTGTATTTCCTACATGTATTCTTCTCCAACCACATTTTTACCTGCTTAATGACAGATCCTTTGTTATTTAAAGACACTGGAACATGTCTCTAAAAAAAATTAAAAAATGAGCTTGCTAACCACGGAAAAAACTCTTAAAATCACTAGAAAATAACTTGTGCAAAAACCTTAACTTCCACAAAAATTATATCATAAAATATAATGAGTCAAAATATGAAAAATTTTCCACATGTACTTCACTGTGTTAACTTCAGATTCTGGAAATTTCAAGGTATGAAACTTCACTAAAAACATTTACAGTGAAAATGCTAAGATAATTGATTTTAGTCACAAACCTTGTCTTCCATGGACTATATCTCCGAAATAATAGAGAAACATAGCTTAATTTTGACCACCTATAATATGACATTTCTCCTCAGTCACCACAAAATTTCATTGTCTTAAACTTCCCATAAAAAAATTATAACGAAAAATTCAAGATGACTCATTTAAAACTGATTTCAGGATGAATTAAAAATCCTATCTTCCATAGGATATATCTCCAAAAGTACAATGAACCATAACCTAAAATATTTATGAGATGTACTTTTATATGTCTCCTGAGTAACCTCAAAATTCCATATTCTAAAGAATTCCAGTTTTAAAATAAAAATAAAAATTATAGTGAAAATTCCAAGATGACTCGCTTGAAGCAACAAAACCCTAGGATCAAAGTTCTGATACCAAATGTTATGAACCAAGTACTTTGAAAATGATAAAAATTCAATGAATACAATCCACTTCGAGTGGGAAACCTCCTTTTACAATATATCCAATTCCTAGGATAAAATATGATGATCCTAAGACCAGGTCTCCTTGGTGTATGTGTGTGTGTAGGAGATAAAGGGTACAATGAAAGGTTACAACTGACTTAGTAATATAACAAAAGAAATATAAGAACTCAATATCTAGAGCTTAATAAGGGGTTTTATGCATAGCATGGGGCTTTGTCAAATCCCAATCTACAAGTGATTTTCTTAAGCTGACATTAATATTCGAGGTATTAACTATGCTTACAAAATTTCTTAATTCTGAAGTATGTCGAATCCTCTTGTTGATTTGTACTTGAATGAATCTACCAAAATTGATGGTAGAAATTATGTTAACTGGAAGTTTAAGCTGATGTTCTTGAAGCATATAATCTATGGACGATTGTGAAAGGAGATGAGCCCAAACCCACTGTTGCTACCTCCATTCCAGATTAGGAAAAATGATAAATTAAGGCGAAGGTGTTGTTGCAGATGTCAGTAAAAGATAGCATAATTCCTCACATCCAATATTTGAAGACTTCCAAAGAGACTGGGATGTTCTCAAAGGTTTGTATGAAACCTCTAATGCAAACCAAATCTTATTCTTAAAAACTAAGTTGTTGTCTATTAAAATGGAAGCCAATGAAAGTATAAGCACCTTCATTTCTTGCATCAAAGATCTAAGTGAAAAGTTGGGTGACGTTGGTGAAGAAATATCTAATTCTAATTTGGTAATTGTCACATTGAAAGGTTTAGTGCAAGATTATAAAGTCTTTATTTCAACACTTGCAGCTAGACCAACGCCCCCTACCTATAGTGATTTGACATGTATTCTTCTTCAAGAGGAAGAAAGGATGACGAATTTTTATTTGGATGTAAGTGGTTCATATTTGGCTTTGTATGCAAAAGGAAGACAATCATATAGAGGTAAACCATGGGACAAAAATAAAGGTAAGTTTCAAGCAAAGCAGAATGGTATGGCACATCCTGATTCTTATGTTAAGAAAAATGTTGAATGTGAATATTGTGGCAAACCTGGACATATGGATAAAGACTATTATAGAAGAAAGTATCATGAGTCTAATCAAAGATATAAAAGGAATAATGGAAATTTTGTGCACAAAGACACTTCAGTGAATGATGTATTTAAAAATATTAAGTTGTTTGTTTCTGAAGCTGCATTGTTTGCTGAAACTGATGATGAAAATGCATGGTATGGTTCATTGATTCTAGTTCATCAACCCATATGTCCTGTAATAAAGAATTGTATGATGAATATTATGATAACATTGATGGCACACACATTTATTTAGGAGATAATGGATCACATAAAGTTAAGGGCTATGGAGTAATAAGTGTGAACTTACCTAATGGACAATTGAGACAGATTCATGATGTGATGTATGTTCTTGTTATTAAAAATAATTTAATATATGTTTCAACTATAACTGATAATAATTTAAAAGTGGAATTTGGTAAGTTAAGGTGTGTTGTAAAATATGTCGAGGATCACTATAGGATTGTTTCCATAGGTATTGGACTTGGTGGATTGTATAAGTTGGATGCGACAATGAACCGTCTTGTTGCATTGGCATCCCAAACAATGTCAACAAAAGAGTTATGGCACCACAGGTATGGGCACCTCAATTACAATGATTTGATTTTATTGCAAATAAAAACAATGGTAGAAGGTCTTCTTGTTATGAAGAATGATCATTTCCAATGTGAAGCATATGCACTTGGTAAGCAACATAGAGAGGATTTTCCCATACATACAGAGAAAAGACAAACTGATATACTTGAATTAATTCATACTGATGTATGTGGTTCGTACTTTATTATTTTTGTTGATGATAGATCTACATATACTTGGGTCTATTTCATAAGGAGAAAAAGTGATGTATTTGAGTATTTTAAAGAATTTGGAACTATGGTTGAAAAACAGATAGGAAAATGTATTAAAATTCTCAGCTCTAATACCAAATTAAATTTAGAGAACACTGTAACATCCCCGGCCACACTATACCCATACCCAACATCCAACTAAGCTATGCCACATAAATTTTTCGAACTGCATGTTATTAAAACATATACACATAGAACTCTTGCGAAAGATTTGTATCTAAAACGTAAACATGCAAATACATACTGCGAATACATAGATTCATACGGAAATGACAGTAAACATATACATGCAGCATATATAGGAAATATCCATAAAAATACAAACAGTTATAACCATGCATAGGATAAACCCATAAACATAAATACATAATATAACAATGCAGCATGTAAATTAATCACACAATTGACACTTATCTTTATAAGAATATCACCAATTGCGTGAAGACCTTCCATGAACCTCCCTGCCTTAGAACACACTGCTCATCACTCTCAGAAGTGGGTCACCCCCAAGCTGGGACTAAACTCCACCTAGGTAAAGGGGTTCCTAACCAGGCTAATGGCTCATAGACAACAGGAAATATTTCGTCACAGGTGCCAACTCAAACTAACAGCCTACAGTCCCTCATTCCCCACATGCCTATCCCACCCCAGGAAGTGTGCCCTTCTCTGCTCAACAGTCCTTCAGCTGCCCCACTTCCTTTCCGGGCTTCAACAACAAGTCGGACAGGAAGTCTAAGATCCCTGTAGTTGTAGTTTAGCGCCTTCAGGAATCAATTCACAACAATTCTCTCACCTAGAGAAATTGATCATGGGCCTGAAAACCTGCCTCTTCAATATCCCACGGGCCTGACAACCCGCTTCTTTAGTCCAGCTCCCAAGTAACCAGCTACACAAACAGATATGGCTATGGGTACAGGTTCAGATACAATGACATGGAGTATGAAGGATAGTTGACTGCATGAGTGAATGGTTCTCCTATGGCTGAACAAATGACTGAATGATGGGAGGAATCATGGTAAGAATGATGGAAAATGAACTAATTCCCCACAATATGTATGCATGTCCCCAACTTGACACTTTTCATGTTGGGAGTTACTTTGGCCCACTTGTCCCCAACTTTGGAACTTAGGATAAAATAATTATCCATACTTTATACTTAAAGAAATATTAATATAATATTCCTTTTTGGCTTAAGCTCCCTAGCTTAGCCCTTTTCCTTAACTTTTATCCCCCACCCTTTCCCAACTAGTGGAGTTTAGTCCCCCATATCTTTTATCGTAGTCGGTCTGCGCGCAACGATGTATTTTATATTAATCATGAGACATATACAAAATAGGCTCACTGGCCTTTAACATCTAGGATCTCCGGCCTAATCAAAACATAAGCATCCTAGCTTATAATAACTGGCTCACCAGCCTATAAAACAAAACATATACACAAAGTCTCACTGGCCTCAATATCGTGTGCACTTAATATGATGCACGCAATATCCTGGAATGTGCACACTTCATCATTTTACTGCATAGTACATGCGCACACTATGCCATGAAAGCTGCATACAAAATAATATCAAACATCTCACCACCTTAAGTACATTTTCATTTACATTACAATTGGGTTCGGCCTAAGGATATTACAATCCCCTCCCCTTATTTATACATTGTCCTTAGTGCATCATGTACCCATATACAACAAAATTTCAAAAATCATCAAAAAGATGCGGGCATTTTGCCTGAATTACATCTCCATGCTCCCAAGTAGCATCCTCAGGACCATACCAGTTCCATTGGACCTTTACAAGCCCTATGGCTCGATTTCGTAGCTGTTTGATTTTCCAGTCCAACATGCGTACCAGATGCACTTGGAAAGCGCCTTCTTGCTCCACCTGAATCACATTCCAATCAATAACATGATTAACATTAGATATATATTTTCTTGATCAATGATACACATAATACATTATGGACAGACATAGATGCAAGCAATGCAATCATATAAGAGATTGGACCAATCCTCTCTAGGATTTCAAATGGCCCACAATAGTGAGCTTCCAACTTTGAACAATTTCCCAAATTTAGGGAACTTCTGTTGGCTTTCACTTTCAAAAATACATGGTCTCCCACTTTGAATTCCCTGTGAATTCTGCCCTTATCAGCATAGCTTTTCTTCCTATCTTGGGCAACCTTTAAATTTTTCTTTATTTTTATCATTTTCTCCTCCATTTCCTTGAGAAAATCTGGCCCAACCACTGCTCTATCTGATGGGTTATCCCAACTTACTAGCGTGTTGCACTTTTTGCCATAAAGTGCCTCAAATGGGCTCATCTTTAGATATGCTTGGTACCCATTGTTATAAGAAAACTCTACCAAGTGTAGGTAGTCTTCCCATTTTGATGGTTTATCCATCACATACATCCTCAACATATCCTCAATCACTTGATTCACCCTCTTTGTTTGTCCATCTGATTTTGGATGATAAGCTGTACTAAAATTCAAATTTGTGCCAAATCCATTAAATAATCCTTTCCAAAATTTTGGATTTCTGTCAGACACAATTGTCTTGGGTATGCCATGTAATCGAGCTATTTCTCTCATATAAACATCAACAATGTTGGCTTCCTTGTGAGTGAGCTTAACTGGAATAAAATGGGCACCTTTAGTAAGCTTATCCACCACTACCATGATGGAATCATGTTTCTTGTTTGTTCTGGGAAGTTTGGTAATGAAATCCATGGTTACAACTTCCCATTTCCACTCAGGAATGGGAAATGGATGTAGCAAACCAGCTGGGTGTCTATGTTCAACCTTTACCTTTTGACATTCCAAACATTTGGCAATAAAATCAACAACTTATTTCTTCATGCCTGGCCAATAATATTGGCTCTTGATAGCTGCAATAGTTTTCTGATAACCTGGGTGCCCAGCATAAGGTACATTATTCATTTCTCCCAATATCAGATTTTTCAATTCCTGGGAATTTGGTACATAAATTATGTCCCTGTACCTGAGAATTTCATCATTATCTAGCTTGTATTCTTCAATTTTCTGTTGCAAATTACCTTGATGTAATTTTGCCACTAATTCCTTATATTGCAAATCTGATTTGGCAGTCTCTATAATTTTTCCACTAATTCCTGCACTCTTCTACTGAGTGCATCAACCACTTTGTTCTCTTTCCCCTTCATATGTTTTATATCAAAGTCGAATTCACATAGGAATTCTAACCATCTTCTTTGTCTAGCATTTAGAGTTGGCTGATCAAATAAATATTTCAGACCATTATGGTCTATTCTCAGCTCAAATATTTTCCCCATGAGGTAGTGTCTCCATTTCCTCAAGGCATGCACTATGGCTTCCAACTCCAAATCATGAGTTACATAGTGTCTTTCAAGCTCCTTCAACTTCCTTGATTCATAACATATAACAAAATCATTTTGAGTGAGGACTCCACCAAGTCCTTCATTACATGCATCTGTGCATACAACGAAGTCTTCATTTGGGTCTGCAATCCTTAGTATTGGAGCACTGGTTAATAATTGTTTCAAGTGTTGGAAACTCTTTTCACAATCCAATGTTCATTGAAACTTCACACCCTTTCTTTGCAAGGAAGTGATTGGGTGTGCAATCTTTAAGAATCCTTCAATGAATCTCCTATAGTATCTTGCAAGGCCC
>SNQJ01S0172546.1:55231-75655 GCA_010110895.2 Picea sitchensis
TTGTCTAAATATTCTCAGAAAACACCATTCATTAAGCACATGAAAACAGTTGGTGCATTTGACAATCCAAATGGTACCACTGTGAACTCATAATGACCATACCTTGTCCTGAAGGCAGTCTTGTTGATATCTTTCCCTTTAATCCTTACCTAATGGTATCTTGACCTTAGATCTATCTTTGAAAATATCTTGGCATCCTTCAATTGATCAAAGAGATCATCAATCCTTGGCAAAGGATATTTATTCTTCATAGTCACTTTATTCAACTGTTTGAAATCAATGCACAATCTTATTGTCCCATCTTTCTTCTTCACGAACAAGACTAGGGAACCCCAAGGTGACACACTTGGGCATATATACCCCTTCTTCAAAAGTTCTTCAAGCTGCATTTGCAACTCCTTCAGCTCCGGTGTACTCATTCTGTAAGGAGTCTTTGACATTGGATCTGCTCCAGGCATTAAATTTATAGAGAAATCAATATCTCTCTTTGGGGGTAGTGCTGGTACCTCATTGAACACATCTTCAAAATATTCCATGACTGCATGATCTTCCAAATTTGGCACCTTATCTTTAGGTGTCTCTTCCATATGAGTTGCAAATATTTGACACCCTTTTCTGTAACATTTCTTCAGCTGCAATGCTAAAATTTCTTTTATGGTTACTGCATTGGGAATTCCTTGCACTTTTCTTAGGTTCCTTTCCTCATCTAAGAAAGTAAATGTCTTTTTATGACAGTCTAGGATAGCATGATGTTGGTCCAACCAATCCCTCCCAATTAGATAGTCATAGGAAGCTAAAGGCAAGATGTTCAAATCTTCCCTGGTGTTCAGTCCATTCATGTCCATAAGACATGAATTAACCATCTCATTAACTTTTCTTTTGGCTCCTATATCTAGCTGCACCAACCAAGATTTTCCATGCTTTCTTCTTGGAAAATGCAAACTTTCCACCATATTAGGATCTATGTAACTATGACTAGCTCCTGAATCAATTAAAATAGCAATGGTTTGGTTGTTGATCATACCTTCCACTTCAATCATATGTGGTTGATACTAGGATTTCTTGTTGTCTAGGGCTGCATAGATCCTTGGTACATTTCTGTCCATGTCCTCCATCGTTTCATCATGCTAAACATTATGAACAGTCCTCCTTTTTTCACCTCTATGAGGACAATCTCTGAACATATGATCTCCTTTACATCCCCAACATTGAATAGGTGGCTTCCTTGGCCTTTAACCCATTGTATCAATCATTTTGGGTTCTCTAGAATTTGTTTGTCCCTGAGGATTATTTCTGAAGAATGGTGGTTTATTTCCCTTCTTCCTCTAATCCATCTTGAATTTATTTTTGTCTTCCCAAGATTTTTGGAAATTTGACCTTGCTTTTTGTTGATCATATAGGCATTTAGCTTGCCTTATGGTCTCCTCCAATGTATTTGGATCATCATACTGTATTTTTTCACTGATGAATGATGGTAATTCACTCAAATACCTCTGAATCTTAACTGTCTCATCCTTGATTAAAGATACATACTTCAACAGTTCTAAAAACCTTCTCTCATATTCATCAATGGTCATACTCTCAATCTTGAGTTCAAAGAACTCCTTCATTTTCTTGTCATAGTATCTCTTAGTCAAGTATTTCTTCTCAAAATACTTCTTGAATTCCCTCCAGGTAACACTTTTCTCTTTAATGTGTTTCACCTGCACAAGATGATCCCACCACATGGATGCCTTTCCCTTGAGTTGATAGATATCAATTCTACCTTCTGCATGAGAAGAATAATTATTCAATTGAAAATACTTTCGCATGCCCAACAACCATATCTCTGCATCTTCATCCTTTTTGTGCTCACCATCAAATGTAGGAGGTTTGATTTTGTTCATTTCTCCTCATAGCTCATCCACCCCAGAACTCTTATGTTGCCTGACAGGGGATGGACTTGAGTTGTTGTGTGCTCTATTATTGGAGTGCCTTAGGGAGTGATGGTGATGTCTACTAACACTTCTTTCTCTTATTTTTTCATCATAAAGCCCGTGACTTCCAAATTTGCTTGAGTTGCTCTCCTTATCCAATTTATTTTCTATTTTGTTCAATAACTGGATTAATTTCACATTGACGTCATCTTGCTGCTCATTGACTTTCATAATCCTTTCATTATCAGCTTTATGGATTTGTACACCCTTCTACAATTTTTTAATGGTCTCTACCATATTCATGTTTTCATCTCTTCCTTCTCCATGTCCATTGGAGTTTGTTCCTTCAATGCCCAAATGAACATCCATCCCTCTTATCTCATATTCCTGGCTGTAAGTCCCCCATGCCTCATCCATTCCTATGAACTTTGTGTTGATCCTAATCTGATCTAGTTGTTGTTAGCTCTGCAAAAATGTGCAGCCAACAAAACTTTGTCTGGCTAATTGTTTCAATAATTTCATAAAAATATGAACCATTCTGGTTCAATAATATATCATAAATATTTCTTCCAATTTCCTGGAAAATTGAATTCCTAGATCAATTTTCTAGGTGAATAATTATATTCCACTATCCAAGACCTTTCCAATGCCTTCCCCCATGCTCAGTTCCGAGTCTCGAGCAAAATGTTATGGCTATTTAAAAATTGCCCATTAATTTTTTTGTTCATATTTCAACTTGGCGCAACTCTGCGCTTTAATTATGCATTTTTTTCACTTACTCCATTGGATTTTTTGTAGGATCTCAGTTGGGTTTATTCATATACATATTATGGACACTTTTTCCAAGTTTCACCTTTTTCTGGGTTCCGGGCTGATAGTTACAACCTGTTGAAGTTCTAGGCCAATTTGTGTTTTTGGTCTAGAATTCTATAGGTATCTTCTTTTCCATATTAAATATATTTAACACTCCCAAAAATTTAATTTAGATCTAGGACTGTATTCTATGGTTCAATATATTTCCATTGACTACTCCTGTGCCTCAATATGATCTCAGAGAAGAAAGTTATGGCTCTTGGAAGTTAGATGGGTCTTAAAATTTACCCTCCACTGTTTGTGTTGTAACTTTCTCATAAAGGCTTCATTTGACGAACGGTTTACACCATCAAAAATATCTCTCTGAGCTCACTCATTTCTCATGGTTTTTGAGTACCTAAAAAAACTCTTAAGGTTCTTGTTATCATGCAGTTTATAGATGCAAGAAAGGCTAAAGAATAGTAGGTCAAATTGGCGAAACAAGAACCTTCCCCACCCAATGTCACCGCAATGGGGAGGCTCTTTCTATTTAGGGAGGCTAGGCCCAAGGGAGATGTCCTCGATAACCTGGGGTTTTGAAAGGGAAAAGGATAATAGTACAAAGACAAATTTCCCCCTCACATATTACCTCCAATCAGATAGTTTGACCAATTTGAAATAACCCCGAAAGAAAATGTACTTGCCTGGAACAAGACAACAACAAGAAAGATATATGCAAGCTATGTTCAATGGGGTTAGTACTTCATATGTAAGTGACTATATGATATTCAATGTAAGCAATTTGACAGTAAATATTGACGAAATCAACGTTTGCAAAATGGCAATGATAAATATGTCACTTGTTAATAAATACTGGAACGATGTAGCATTCAATGTAACAAATCAACACTCAATCCAATAAATATTCTTAACTACCATTCAATTTCTTATAAAATGAAACGTTGCTACATCAAGATGAAATAACCAAGGGTGTCGTCAACATTCCAGGGTTAGTGTAGTTAGGGTTTCAGTTCAAAAGAGGTTTGAGAGTGTTTGGATCCAATTCTACTTCAATGTTGGAGGTCCTAGATCAGTGCCTTAGGGTTAATGGAGTCATAGGTGAAGAACACAAAAGTTGAAGGAGAAGAGATTTTAAAGGACTAGAGGGATAAGTTTTGAAGTGTTGCTAAAGCAGGGCTCCAAAACCATAACCCTAGGGAAGAGAGGCTCACTCCGGTGTTGCTAAAGCAAGGCCTCGTGCTCACTCCTCCTTCCCGGCAAACATCTATCTCAATGAAAAGAAAATTCAAGACAAGAGGGTTTAAAGAGGGAGAGTGTTGCTAAGGCAAGGCTCTTTCATCAAACCCTAAAAGAAAACAACCCTAGGTGTAGATAAACTAGGCCTGGGATGTCCTCTTCCTCTTGAAGTTCAAAGGGATGGCTAGCTTAAGGGAAGAAGAAAAAGGAGTGTACCTATGGCTAGGCTCTCTTCTTCTTCTTCAATGGATAAAAGTTTTTCTATTAGGGGACATGAGACGAAGACCTATTTGTGTGTTTGTCTCCTAGGGTTTTGATTAAGAAATATTTATAAATAAATGCAAGAAATTAAACTACAACCATTCAATCAAGAAGTTTTGTAGAAAAATACTTACAAATCATCAAGAAAATAATCATACAAACCCTAGTTGTAACACCTTCCTTCAAGAAAAACACCATAGAATGCCAAAAATATCTTCCTTCAACAAGTGCACCTTCCTCAAATCAACTAATAACCCAAATGGGGTGCAAATTTCAGACCTCACCAAGTGGTGAGTAAAAGATGATAAAATGAGAGTCAAAACCCTCAATATATAGTGTATCAATGACCTAATTTAATTGTTTTAGGTCATAAAAAGGCCGACAAGGAAAGAGTACCAAAATAATGTCATTTTTACATTAAAATTTCTTTTTAAAACCTATTTGAGCAAAACGTGAGACGTCACCCCTTCTAAGGGAGACGTTACCCCTTTTAGGGCAAATGCAACAATAAAGAGAAAAAACGTTAGCCCTCTTTGGGCCTCTACATCATGCCACACATGCCAACTTCTGTGTCAAACTGTCACACATTCAAGGTGATGTCATGAGCTCGTAGGTGATGTCCTGGGCCATCCAGGGAAAACGTTTAACTGGAAGTGGGTCAATCCCCCTAGGTCGGGCTCTACCAAAGTGCCTCTGATGAAACATCCTCTTCTTCTCCAGTGCAAAAACCCTGATCAACCACCCTCCTTTATCTACCCTTGATGGGGTCTCATCATCCATCTGGTGGGATCTTCAGCCCCATGGAGGTCCGAACTGATCATCTCCCCATGTGTACCGGTTCAAATGGTACTTGTCCGTCGATCATGGTCCTGCACATCAATACCTATGCCCTCCATGGGCTCATTAGTCACAGGGATCATAGCAATGTCAATCACATGTCATCATTAATATTATTAAACATATGCATAAAAACCCTGATACATCAATCAATAGCTCAACGACATTACAAAAACCTACAATACAATATTGGAGAAAAAGACAAGACGTCCTATTGGGCTAGTATCCACAAGAAAAGGAAAGTTTCCAAGAAGATTTCATCCAAGCCATATAAGTGAGGTGATGTGGCTAGGGGATGTCCAGACATGTGGGTGAAGTGAGAGCCAAGGATGCATAATGTTATATGTGGGTGCCTTTGTAGAAGGTAAGTTGTACTTGTCATGGATGCAATTTTTCCAACTCAGGGACATGTGCTTACCGTAGAGCACATGAGAACCTCAACATCTCTGGCATAACCTGCAGACCTGATCAATCTCGATAGGGGCATCAATAACAAAACTGGGTGGTAATGCCACCCTAGCATACATAGATATATATAAATAAAGCAATCATAAATGCAAATATAAAGTGAATTACTTACCTTTACTTACCTATTGGTTGTATGTTGGTGTAGTCAAACAACCAGTGAAGCCAATCCAACAATGTTCCATGGTACCTACCTTTGTGCTTCATCATAAACCAAAATAGTGATAAGTCAAGCACAAAAATAACATGGGTTAGAAAATGTATCAGATCATTGGGAATCACAAAGTCTAACTCATGGAGGCGGGTGGGAGGGATAAAATTATGCCAAGTCAATCTTGGAGGAAAGTACTCAATCCACTTTAGGAAGGGGTCATGAAAAGTCCAAGGTTCAAAACACTGACTCAAAGGGTCGGAAAACTGGCTACCTAGGATGTTCTCATACTTTGAGGTCTGGGAAGGGATTGACAAAGATGTATCAGATGACTAGAAAATTCTCAAGGGATAGTTGAAAAACTGAGAAGAGAGACTGAAGCTTGTAATATTTAACCAACCCTTGGACTCTAGGGTTTTCCCCAAAGGAAAATCAAAATCAAAAACATACTTCCCAACCATAACTCTAGCAACACAACAAAGTATAGTAATCAGAAGTGGTTGGGGAGAATCGTCACAAGGATCCTCCTTTAAGAAAAGGAGGTCCTTACTTGTATTAAAACCTGAGCACAGTGGTGGTTGGTAATCATTTTCATGGAGAGAATCCAAGTGCTCAGAAGGGTACTCATAAAAAATCTCAAGGTAATACTGAAAATCATCAGGAAAAGAAGGTACTGGGTCATCCTTGGTTTTTTGAAAAGTACGGATAAAAATCTCATCTCCTTGTTGCCATTGGTCAAAAGTAATATGTTGTGAAAATTGCAAGGGAAACACTTGGAAATTAATCTCAGTGTCATAGATGGGATCCAAGTCATAACCAACTATATCCCACCTACGTCTCTCAACATGTATGAACTCATCAATGTTATCAACAATGTCACTATCTGTGTCATAACATGCATGGTTTGAAACATTTGAAAATTCATTCTCCTCATCCTCACTTCCTTCATCATAAAGTAAAGCATCATCAAAAACTAGGGGAGGAGGGAAACTTATTGTTTCTTCTTGTGCAGGGGCTTCGAGGACTTTGGCGTTTTCAGCATGGGTTATTTTTTTATCCTCATGGACCACTTCTTTGTCTTTCATTGTACAACAAGGGATATTCATTTTGTTCAAGGCTTCCATTTCTCATTCATTTCCTGAATCATGGAACAAGGTGTTATTGGAATCTTGAAAAGGAAAGCAACTAATCTCATCATCCTTTTGTCGTGCAGGAGAAACAGACTCTTGGATTTCTTCATCAAAGGGAGGGGCATAGGTTGATACTTCATCATTTTTCTTGGGTTCCATCTCCTCAGCCATGTCTTCAACAATCCCTTGTTGAATGATGGTTTGTTCCACTTCTTCCTGGAAATCATCAATGAAGTTTTCATGGGAAAACAAACTTTCCAAACTAAGAGTACATGAGGTGAAGAGGTATTTTATCCTGGACAAGGAGATGTTTCGTTCAATTCCTGTAGCCATGTCATAAGCTTCATCAAGCATCCTTGGGCCCTTTCTACTGAGAGGCAAGCCTAGGTGTATCAGGATCGCATGGGTATAGAGATGGACAATATACTTGTCTTCAAGACGATGGCTTCTAGAAATCTGACATAGAGTGCCCTCAAACCTACTCTGGAAGTCAAATAGGGTTTCATTCTCAGCTTGTTTTATATGTTTGAATCTTGTTAGCAGTACTGAGATGTCTCCCTATCTTATGCCCCATTCTTTGAGAAAGATTTCTTCTAGCTAGTTCATAGAGGTGATGCTAGCATTGGGAAGATCATCATACCATTTTTTAGCATTCTCGTGAAGAGTGGTGGGAAAAAATTTCATATCTACATCTTTGGCATCATCATTGAAGGGATGGAGTCCAAAATAAGAATAAAAATCATTCACGTGAGAGTCATCTCTTTCCCCATCGCTACTAGTGAATCTAGGGAGCCATCTTTCTTTTATCGGGGGAATTTGTCATGGGTATCTAGGGATTCTTCTCATGTCTAAAGGCTTGTAATTCCCGAGATCCCATTGTGAAGTCATTGTTGGCTTCGTCATCAGTGTAGTCTCCAGATAGCTTTCTTGAAACTATCAAAGAAAAGGGAAAACACCCTAGTGGAGTCGCCAGGTAAGCTTGTAAGATAACGCTCTTGAGGCAAGGCTTACCAAAAAGATTTGTAGTTTGAGGAGAATTGGCTCAGTGTTCCCCGGCAACAACGCGAAAATGTTATCGCGCAGTTTGTAGATGTAAGAAAGGAATAGTAGGTCAAACTGGCGAAACAGGAACCTTCCCCACCCAATGTCACCACAATGGGGAGACTCTTTCTATTTAGGGAGGCTAGGCCTAGGGGAGACGTCCCCGATAACCTGGGGTTTTGAAAGGGAAAACGCTAATAGTACAAAGACAAATTTCCCCCTCACAAATTACCGCCAATCAGATAGTTTGGCCAATTTGAAATAACCCCCAAAGAAAATGTACCTTCCTGGAACAAGACAACAACAAGAAAAATATATGCAAGCTATGTTCAATGGGGTTATTACTTCATATGTAAGTGACTATCTGATATTCAATGTAAGCAATTTGATAGTAAATATTGACGAAATCAATGTTTTCAAAATGGCAATGATAAATATGTCACTTGTCAATAAATACTGGAACGATGTAGCATTCAATGTAACAAATCAACACTCAATCCAATAAATGTTCTTAACTACCATTTAATTGCTTATAAAATGAAACGTTGTTGCATCAAGATGAAATAACCAAGGGTGACGTCAACATTCTAGGGTTAGTAGGTTAGGGTTAGTGTAGTTAGGGTTTCAGTTCAAAAGAGGTTTGAGAGTGTTTGGATCCAATTCTACTTCAACGTTGGAGGTCCCAGATCAGTGTCTTAGGGTTAATGGAGTCATAGGTGAAGAACGCAAAAGTTGAAGGAGAAGAGATTTTAAAGGACTAGAGGGATAAGTTTTGAAGCGCTGCTAAAGCAAAGCTTGAAAATCATAACCCTAGGGGAGAGAGGCTCACTCCAGTGTTGCTAAAGCAAGGCCTTGTGCTCTCTCTGCCTTCCCGGCAAACAACTAGCTCAATGAAAAGCAAAGTCAAGACAAGAGGGTTTAAGGAGGGAGAGTGTTGTTAAGGCAAGGCTCTTTGATCAAATCCTAAAAGAAAATGACCCTAGGTGTAGATAACCCAGGCCTGGGACGTCCTCTTCCTCTTGAATTTCAAAGGTATGTCTAGCTTAAGGGAAGAAGAAAAAGGAGTGTAGCTATGGCTAGGCTCTCTTCTTCTTCTTCAATGGCTAAATTTTTTTCTATTAGGGGTCATGAGACAATGACCTACTTGTGTGTTTATCCCCTAGGGTTTTGATTCAACAATATTTATAAATAGATGCAAGAAATTAAACTATAACCATTCAATCAAGATTTTTTGCAAAAAAATACTTACAAATCATCAAGAAAATAATCATGCAAACCCTAGTTGTAACACCTTCCTTCAAGAAAAACACCATAGAATGCCAAAAATCTCTTCCTTCAACAAGTGGGCCTTCCTCAAATCAGCTAATAACCCAATTGGGGTGCAAATTTCAGACCTCACCAAGTGGTGAGTAAAAAATGATAAAATGAGAGTCAAAACCCTCAATATATAGTGTATCAATGACCTAATTTAATTGTTTTAGGTCATTAAAAGGATGTCAAGGCCAGAATACCAAAATAATATTGTTTTTACATTAAATGTTCTTTTTAAAACCTATTTGAAAAAAAGGTGAGATGTCACCCCTTCTAAGGGAGATGTTAGCCCCTTTTAGGGAAAATGCAGCAATAAAGAGAAAAACATTACCCCTCTTTGGGCTTCTCCATCATTCCACATGTGCCAACTGCCCTTTCAAACTGTCACACACTCAAGGTGACATCATGAACTCATAGGTGATGTCATGGGCCATCCAGGGTAGACGTTTCACTGGAAGTGGGTCAATCCCCCTAGGTCGAGCTCTGCCAAAGTGGCTATGATGAAACGTCCTCTTCTTCTGCTGTGCAAAAACCCTGATCAACCATCGTCCTATCTCTACCCCTTGATGGGGTCTCAACATTCATTTGGTGGGCTCTTCAGCCCCATGGAGGTCCGAACTAATCATCTCCCCATGTGTACCGGTCCAAATGGTACCTGTCCGTTGGTCATGGTCCTGCACATCAAAAGTTATGCCCTCCATGGTTTCATTAGTCATAGGGATCATAGCAATGTCAATCACATTTCATCATTAATATTATTAAACATATGCATAAAAACCTTGATGCTGTTATCATCCTATAATTTATAGGATCAAATGGTGACTGGGATATTATCTGTCTCTAGTATTTTTTGTTGACAAATGATATTTCATTCTGCAAATAATTTGATAAAGAAGAAAGAAAAAAGAAAAAGAAAAAGAAAAAGAAAAGAAAAGGAGAAAAAGGAAAAAGGAAAAAAGAAAAAGAAAAGAAAAAAGAAAAGAAAAGGAGAAGAAAAAGAGGCATAAAGAGAATTTCAATAAAGCCCCATGCAATAATAGTAACTTGGTCCATGCTTTCAGCATGGCCAAGTTCTTTTTAAATTGATCATTGATAAATTGATGAATGAATTTGGATAAATGGTTTAATCTTAGCCAAAGTGTCTAGGCAGATTAGTAGAATAAATGCAGGACTATCTAATCTTGGTCCGGATGTAGCGAGGGTAGAATAATTCTTAACCTTGATCTGTCACGGGTTTAGCAGTCATAGGAAGTGTTGTACTTGAAGTTGACTCTAAACTTATTGAAGAGTCAAGTCTTAGCACATTTTTAAAGAAATAAATCTTGTTGATTGATGATCATAGGAAGCTTCTAGAACCAAGTGTCGCAAGAGTTGACTCTAGGCTGTGAAAGAGCCAAGCCTTAGCACATTTTTAAAAGAAATAAATCTTGTTGATTGATCAGTCATAGGAAGCTTCTAGAACCAAGTCTAAAATGGTCATTCCACTCATTTATAGATCAGAAACAAAAGGCATGACCTCGTTTGTCTAATTCATTTTAAAAAATCATGAGGATGGATAGCAGATAGGGATGAACACAACTGAAAGAAGAAGCCAAGCATCTGGTCTTCCTTTCAATAGAAGAAATAACACTGAAACTTCAAATATCTGAATGCAGGTCTTGTCTCGCTGAAAGACAGAGGAAAGGCTGCGCACAAATAAAACTTGTAAATGAGGCAAAACGATTAAAGCGCAGGTCTTATTTTACTCACGACAAAACAGAGGAAAAACTGCGTATTAAGGGATGCTTCAAATAGATACAACACAGGTTGTACTGAATTGTAACCATACAAGCTGAAATAATGAGCATAAGGCAGAAAAAATAGTGATGAAAACTTCAGAAACAATAATACATGAAGAAGACGGAACTAGACAGTGACAAAGTATAGAATCTCTTGAAAATTCTGTTCTATATTTGATAAAAAGTGCATTACAAACCCAGCCTCTCAAGGCTCCCGGGCTGTCTCCCCTTTTTCTGTTACATACATCAGTGTTTTAAACAGAAACAATAAAACTCTTGGTATTCCGGGAATCTGAACTGGTTTGCCTTCTCTGGACTATGCGAATGCCAGGTGCGTCTGCCAGATGTTTCGCAGGCTGCTTGAACTGTCACTCCTTCCATCCAGTCGCTGCTCCAAGCAATGCCTCAACAAAGTTTCCAACAATTGACAAATAGTTTGAAGGATTGGCTATTTCGGATAATCTTCTACGACCTCCTAGCATCCACTGGCCATATATCTTCAGTTCCAAACAAAGTACGGAAGACATAAAAACACACCATATAGCAGGATGTATAGATTTTTCTATGTGTGGCGGCACCCAAATTCATTTTGCGATTTATTCAATCAGGTTGCCCTCTTTCGAGAATCTCATTTTTTCTCAATTCAACCGGCATACTGTTGGTTTTAATGTCAGTAGATTTTATGTCTGCTTCAGAAAACTTTGGTTCTTGATTCCCTGTGAGTAAGTTTGTTTCTATATCAGAGCCAATAGAAGCATTTTCCAATGATTTTACACATAACTGCAAGCTCTCTACTGGTTTGTGCTGGGATGCTTTTGGACAGTACACTTGATATCCTATTCTCACTCGTTCTGTGGTTATATTCCCATTCTTCAAAGGACCTACATTATCTTTCATTTGATATGTGCTTGTATCAAGTAGTTTTCCACCAGGCTTCACAGTAGCGGCACCCTACTTCATCACATCTGTGCGGGTGTTCTCGTTGGTCAACTTTGACACTATTGGTTTATCTCTTTGTGATATCACCCCGTGAGAACCGTGTGACTTGTGAACCTGCAATTCTGCCTTATGACTACTTTGTGCTGGAGATGTTCCAATGTTCAACCTTTCGAAAGGCAGTGGACCTGATGAGCCTTGAACTTGAGATGAATTCAATGAAGAACGAGAAAATACTGAATATTTACGCTCTATTTCCCATTCCTCATAAAGAGATTGCACATAACCCCCCAATACATTTAATGATCGACTTTCCAGCAATAATATTCCACTCTTCACTGAAGCGATTCCCTCGAAACAAACCTTTGTACCAGGAGCCATATCTTCTGAAATCAATGGTATTAGACAATAATCAATTGCTGTGATGTTTGAGTGTCCATCAGTGAGACAAATTCGTAAGAGACGACCATCCTTTTGCTGGCTGGGAACCATTGCCCTATCACTACTCTGACGTATATTCCGTATAGACACAATCTGAAATCGCCGCGTAAAATTGTTCCACGAAATTCCTCGGGCGGCCACGTAGGGGGTTGCGAATCATCATCTAGCTCATCTGCCGCAGCCCGTAGCAGCTAGCCAAACCGTTACAAATCGTTTCGTCAAGTGGAGCATTGATAATTCCTCTGATGCGAAAACGCTGCCTGACTATTCTCTGCCTCTGATTATTCGCTGACCTTTTTTCTCTGCCCGTCTGGACGAGAGTAACGACTCTTGGCATGCAGAGATTTTTAATCAAAACTTTAATTTGCCTCCATGAAGATACGTTTCGACTAGTTTTGGGAATGGTAGTTGTTTCACTTAGCATGTGTTACATAGATTCTTTCTTCGGATACCCAACCCTTGATCAACCCTAGGTCGTCCACTGACAATGCTGCCTCTATTCGCGCCGGGCAATTCTTTTCTTGTTGTAGTAACATTATTAGGTATCTTTCTTTGTAAATCGGGCATTTCATGGACACTTGTAGTGATATATATAGGTTCCCTCAAGACTTCATGATTGTTTGGAAGTTGTGGATCAGTTTCTGACCCTCTGGACATGAATGTTTCTTGCGGTAACCTGGGAGCAGAGGTGGCCAAAGAAATTGTCCTCTGATAATCAGGAACTTCGAAGGTGGCAACAGTGTCATCATGAGGATTATTCTGTTTGGTCAATCTTTGAGACACTGGGGAGCAAAAGTTAATTTCTTGATCCCGCTTCACATTTCCATCCATACAAAGCACCCTTTGAACATCAGGAACTACTTGAACATCTAAACTTGGAATTTTTAGGCATGATTGTCTAGATACCTTTCTAACTTTAGCATGGGGATCACAAAGTATTTCCTCATTCAAGACTTCAGCTTTGTCAGATGCTCCCTTAATTTCATTCATAGTTGATACCAATGTAGATTCGGCACATATACATATTATTTTTCAGCACAACGATATATGTCCAGAGTTCCATTTAAAAACCCAAGCAAATGTATAAAACCATTTAGAGATCATATGGTTTGAGGCGGCCTCTACATTCAGATCAAAGCTTTCGGCAGGGCGCTTGTCATCAGAAGGATAAGGCATATTAAAATGGTTAGTAGGAATGCTTTGTTTTGTCTTTTCCTCCTTGAAAGAACTATGTGTAGACATGAATCTAGAAAAGTCTTCCCACTCGAACGATTTACTTTTAATAAATTTGACATTACTTTTCATAACTTTGACAACCGAGTCTTCTCACATTAATATCTCCTCCCAAATATCGAAGTTCTTGTGATTAGTCTTCATATATTGAATTTGATCCAACAGTGCAACAAATTCCTCAAAATCATTTTCAGTACCCTCTGATGCCCTGCGTTGTCGTTTGGCCTTGGCTCGATCTGTTTCAAATTGTGAGGCCTCCCGTTCACCTGAATAAGATGATTGGAACTCGAACAATAGTTTAGGTTCCTTTCAGGAATCCATGGATCCATATACGCGTATTCAAAGTTCAGTGATCCAAAAATGAAACCACTATCTAAACATGGGCTTGTTTGCCATTTTTTCTTCATGTTGGATTGGTGTAGAAGATGGTTGAGCGGTGGGGGCCGCTGCGCTTTGATAAAATACGTCTTCAAGTGGGTTCTTCGAAATCCAGAGATGGGCATCATAAATGAAGACATTTAATGGTCCATCTATCTCCATTGACATCTAGCCCAACTCCAGTGCCAGGCATCAAGTTTTGTGTCACAATTCTTTTCTCCTTTCTACGTTCCAAAACAACATTTTTTAGAGCACTCAATACTTCTTCTCGTCCCTTCAAACAGTTTCTATAAGTTGTGCTTGGAAGTCTGATTGGTAAGGAGAAAAGTCCTGCCATAAAATGCGAGTAACTCTTCAGGAGGTCCTTCAATTCAGAAGTTCCAGAATCCAAACTAATGAATTGTTTCATCAACATATTGAATGTTATCATGGCAGCTTCGTCCTTCAAATGGATAATATTTCCCTCCTCCCATGTGTCCAGGATTTCTATCACTTGCTTCTTCCTTCTCCTTTGGCAAAACAGAAGTGCGGCGGACTATTTGGCAACCCACTGGAAAGTCCGATGTCTCCTCTTGCATAATCATTCGTCTTGAGAAATGAATTTCCATCGTTGCCAATGAAACTTATCCACTCTTTGAAAGTGATCCTTAACCCTCGATAGCTCTGGACTTTCATCTTCTTGGAGGTCTAGTTTTCCATTTCCAATAGCTTGCAAAGATCCTAGTTCGATAATCATGCCTGAACCCATCTGTCCATATGCAAGAATCGTAGCCTTGGGTAGTGCAGTCATTTTTTTTTTTTTTTAATATCTGTTACAATAGGAAGCTAGGTTAGAATGTAGGTTAGTTTCTTTGTTGCTTCATTTCAATAGGAACCAGGTTGATGTAGGTGTTGCACCATGTTTTCATATGCTTAAAAAGATCGTTTTCCTAACCCCTTGGTGGCGTCTACTTGGAAAACCTTGGAAAAACCCATAAAAAGCATTTATCCTAAGTTTTTCCCCGACACATGTGTTTTCCGCCCCCCACTTAAGCCCCTTGCACATATCAATGGTCTCGAATGTGGCGCCAAGATCTATAGTGGACAAATCATTCCGAACCCCCCCGACCGTTCTGCTTTTAACCGGGGGAGGGGGGGGGGGGTCCGGAATTGATGATAAGACTCGCACTCATCTGGATGACTCAAGATCGAGCGCTCAAATCAATGGTCAATATTGGATTCTGGACCCCCCCATCCGCTCGGCCTTTAATGGAGGGGGGGGGTCCGGAATGAGTGATAAATAGAGAGCAGATATTTGCGGCTCAGAAACAGGCGCGCAAATCAATGGCTCAAAATGGATTTTGGACCCCCCCAGATGATCTACCTTTAATTGAGGGGGGGGGGTCCGGAATGATTTTCCTCCTCTGGCGAGTCCCTTGTTATACATGGTGTCGATCTATTGCCCTGAGTCCAGTCACCATCTACTATCTGACAGAACTCCATCACCTCTGGACATCACCTTCCACCTTTCCCGAACTGGTCATGTCCCATAACTGATGTCAGTCCCTCCCCCTTATTCGCTCGTGGCAAGCCCCTTACTATGACTTTTACCTCCAATCGATAGCCGCCACATCATCCGTCTGTATCCCTCAGCCACCGTCACCTGCCATCTCATCCTCAAATGATTCGTTGGCCATTTATTACTGGATAACCTATCTGTTATCCAGTTGACCTGTCTCCCGCACCCAACTGACCCCCGTTTAAATAAAACTACCATTATTCCCCTTACTTTCGCTATTCACCCTTCACACCAGATAAATTCACCGCTTACTCCTCCGTTACAGTCCATTGTCCTCATCCACAGTCAGTCGCCCCCACTAACGTTGTGTTTTATTGGAGGTATTGTTGTAGAAATGGCGCCAAAATCCAAACAAGCAGAAGGAGAGGAGAACCCGTTTCTCCCGCCTCCTGTCGACCTGGACAAGATCCCATTGGTCGACAAAGACCGATTAATCGCAGATACCAAATGGGATTTTGATTTCTCAGACCTCCAGACATGGCTTAGGGAAGTTTTCCTAGACCAGAGTGATGAAATTGGACTCTGGGAATCCAATTTACCCCTTTATCTTTTTCCCCAGATCCACCATTTTCCCGAGTTCACTCTTAAGTGTCAAGCCCATTATATTCCTGAACAAAGAGTCGTCATCTCCTCATCTAGAGAAATCCTGTTTCTCATCACGCTCGAATCCATAGACCAGATGATGCAAATCCCCCGAGCCGACTCTATGTCTCCCTTCAACCTGGAAACTCTCACTGAATTGTACCAGAAAATGACCTTCCCCCAAAGAGCTCAAATATTCAAGCTTTTTATTCCCCCATCCGCTCAATTTCCCTCCACAAATCCTCCTTACCCGTCTTCCATGTTCTCCACTAAGGGAAACTAGGTCATCTCATCCCTTTGTGCTTTGTTAGGATATTACTCTGATCAATGGGTAGATGAACCCATTCTGGGTTTTCTATCCATTTTCTCTACTGATGAAAAGCCCACCACCCAGTTTGACTTCAACACATTTTTGGTAGACAATATTCACGAACAGTTCGTAAATTTCGGCATGGAAGGCATGTTCAAATACTCATCGATACTAGCATACTTGTTCCTCTTCTTCCAGGCAGATAAATTTGGCTTTTCTATGTAAAAAATGGATGGGGAGGGTAGACCTCAGGCGGTCACAGCATGGACCTCCTTACTCAAGCACAATTCCACTGAGGTCAATTTCAAGGAGTTCATCAACCAGTTCTACCACCCTGTGGTAAGTATGCCTGGTGGCAGGCTCAAGCCTCGAATAAACAATCAAGTTCAGAGGATTCTGCATCTCTTGGACAACACAAAGACTGGGGATTGGTATCTGTATCAGGATTATATCGAGATCAGAATATACGGGTGCGAGTTGGCACCGTATCAGCTGCCCAAGTATCTGCCTGTCAGGATTTTTGCTTTGGAATACATAAGGTATATTATAAATTCCGATGACATCCACTTTGTGTCATTGAAGAAAAAGAAACAGCTCAGAATCAAGGGGCAGATTGGCTCCTTCATCTGCAACAATCGTGGCGCCAGGCAAGAAGCAGACATGATGCTGAGGGAGATGAAGTTCTCCATGAGCTTCCCATGGCATTATGATCCATGTGGGATCATCTCAGAGATGAGGGTGAAGAAAAAAAACATCCCTTATGTTCATGTGTCTAGGCCCGAAGTCGAGAAGTATGTAAATCAGACAGCCTAGGATCCTAACACATTGATCGAAGTAGAACAGCAGGATCCCCCGACCACTATGTCACAAACGACTACTCCACAGGTCTCTAAAGAGAAGAGGCCAATGCAGGATTTATCTCTACCTGTCACTGAGGTATCTTCTGAGGAGTTTCAGCTGCATACTAAGAGGCCTAAGACTGTTGCAGTTCCTGACCCAACCAGAGTAAAAGAAGCCCCATCTACAACAACGACCAAGGTTGATAGGCCACCCATCGGTTCAAGCCTCCACAAGGCCATAACCTCGGAAGTGACAGAAAATCTATAGCTCCTCCATTGACCACTCATCCAGGCAAGGTGGGAACGAAGCTGAGTATTTTTGAGAAGTACAAGCTGATCAAGAAAAAGAACCAGACCCTTACCAGCATTACTTGCGCTCAGTTTTGGAAGCAGACGTCGACTGCGCAACATAGGTTGTTGTCTGCATTTGACACAGAGAAGGGTAGAATGCACATGGCCTTTCTCTAGGCACAGGTACTAGACCCCAAGGTGATCACTGATTATAAAAGGGCCAGCTTTGAATTCCAGACGAAGGATGTGCATTCGGCCGATTAGATGGATATACACAAGCAGACAGGGGAAACGGTTTTCTACACATTGGCGCATGCTTCCACTTCTGTGTCTAGATTGCAGGTGTCCCTGAACAATGTTCAAACACAACTGAAGCTGGAGAAGATATCATCCTTTTCCAAGGACAATAGGATCAAGACTTTGGAGGAACTGGTCCTCAAGATCGGTTATGATCCTTCGAACGTCAAAGCAGCGGAGGAAATGATAAAAAAGAAAAATGATGACATAGCCTCCTTGAGAAAACAGCTCAAACTCCCACCAACAGAGGATTCGCAGGCGGAGGAGATAGCAGAGAAAGAAGGAGAGAAAGATGAGATGCTAAAGATGCTCATGGAGCAGAATGCACAACTTAAAGAAATGGAAGTTGAGATGGAGAAGTTGTTAAAAGAGAAAGAGCAATTGAATCCAATGGAAGTCATTCCATTGAGTGTTATCCCAATTTTAGGAGCGAGCACAACGTCAGCAACAAAAATCCCATCCGCGACTCCATTGACATCACAGGAGAAGACAGCCAACCTAGCTAAGTTCATGGAAAAGATGAACCTGCAGGAAACAGAGATCAACAGGCTTAAAAAGGAAGTTGAGAACCTTCAGGAACTCAAAACTTCCTTCCAGACTAGCCTCTCCAAGGAAAAGCAAGTGACAGAGAAGCTCAAGCAGGAGCTACAACAGCTCTGGAAGCAAACAGTGGCAGGGAAGACTTTGGATGAGGTTAAAGAGAATGTATGGACATACATCACTAAGTCCATAAATGAGATATGGCCTATGATCCAAATCATGTTTGAGTAGAATGAGTTGGTGCTGAGAAGTAAACAAGCCATTGAAAAGATCAGAGTAGAATTGGGAGACATGCCAGCATAGGTAAACGAGATCATCAAGTTCCTCAATTCTAAGACCAGGGAAGAGCTGGAAGAACTGAAGATTGAAAATAGAAAAGAGACCATCCTTGAGGTCAAAAGAGTTTTGACCAAGAGAGGATTAATGCTCAAAGTCAACGTGCCCAGTCATCTTAGATGGGAGGTGCTCTGTGATCTGATTGATTAGCATATGAGTTGTCCCAGTCCAGTCAGCTATCCAGACAGATGAATTTGTGCAGAAGCTTCGTCAATGGCCCACCCAGAAATCGGCGTGCAGTTACACCACATCATCAAGAAGTTCCTAGATTTAGGAATTTTGTTAAGTCAGTTAGGCTAAAAATAGATTTAGCACGCCCTGGTCATTAATGACAGGACCTTTGTAATTTGAGTTATAAATACTTCACCTTTCGAAGTATTGAGGGTGGTTGATCTTCACACCCTGACGCTATCAGATTGTAATATTTTTGAAGAAATATTCCATTAATAAAAGGAGGCACTTTTACAGGATTCTTGCGTGTACTCACTGGTGATGTTTTTCTCTCTAAGTTGAATGTTATTATCGCTTTGTTATCATATTGTTTTCTACATCTAATCTTTAAGAGTAACGAAAGTTACAGGATTTATCTCGTATACCCTGTTTCTGACTCAAAAGATTTTAGTGTCTATATTCTAGTGTTTTCAATTAAGAAATTCTTAATTGCTTCTTTGTTGGAATTATCTTTCTCATCTTTTCTTCTGTTCATCATTTAAGCTACTAAAAGATCCAGTGGTTATATTATCTCGCCCTGTGAAAGTCTTCCCTTTGCGTTTCTGGTTTGTATTTCATATTTGATTAAAACACAGACCCTATAGCCCAATGGAGGTGTAGTCTGTCTCAACCAATTCGAAAAAAACACTTTTACAACGAAAACTGACCTATTTCTTTACCTAGCCTAATATTTGAAATTTGAAACATAGCTAAATCTAATAGAGAGATCCCTCTCTAAAGTTGGAAGGGCTAGATCCCAGCTTCAAAACTGGTTGGATAAAGTTACCTTAGTAGATTTCTTCTGCTATCAACCTCTAGGAATTTTACCAAGTGCTAACATAGTGGCGACTCCGCTAGGGAAAGAACATAAAAATTTATTTTCACGTTTTCGTTTCCCTAAAAAGAAATTTTTTCCTGACATATTGCAATTTTGAGAGGAAAGTAATGTTTAGAGGTTGATTTACATTTGTACATATTATTTTCGGACTCATAAAACTAAAAAAAATATATATAAAAGATCAAAAAGAAATCTGGCTCCCAAGAAAGTTTATACTCGATCTCATCCAGATCGAGAACCTGCGATAGTGACAGATAACCCAGAACAGTTACTCAGGAAAAGCACTGTGGCTGAAAGCTCAGTGAGTCATACTCCCTTGCATAAGTCCTTTTCCTTCTCAGGGGAACCCATTACCTTGCAAAATCCTGACCTTGACACCTTTTCACAACAAAGACTTGTTAGAACAAGGTCCGATAGTTTTGTGACTGGAATCATTTTCGACCCAACCGTTTTACAACCCCGAACCCATGAAGTTCTGTCTCCTACTGTGAAATCGCAAATCACTCCCTCCATGCTATCCAATCCCTCCTCGTCCTTGTCTTCAGTCGCTACCCCACCGATTATCCAGGTTGTTGTCCCACCTCCTCCACCCATCATGGAAGCTCGATATGCTCCCTTGGTGTTGACTCCACCTCTTCATGCCATGCCCCAGGACTACCAAATGAGACTTCCATAGTTCGATGCAACATGACCTTT
>SNQJ01S0172546.1:75665-94654 GCA_010110895.2 Picea sitchensis
CCCAGAAACCTTAAAGAACTACAGTCTTTCATCGGGAGAATAAACTTTCTACGAAGATCATTCCCAATCTAGCCGAGCTCCTTAGAAACATTACTAATATGCTAAAAAAGGATGTGAAAATAAAATGGGACTTTGAGTCCAGACAGTCTTTTGAACAAGTCAAACGAGCACTCACAGAAGCCCATGTTTTGATCAGTCATGATTTTACTAAGGATTTCTATCTTTTTTCTTTCGCTTCCAAACATACCATAGCAGCGGTGTTACTACAAAAGAACAATGAAGGGTATGAACAACCCATAGCTTTCTTTAGTAAAGAGTTAAGAGACGCTGCTCTGAATTACAAGATAATGGAGAAACAAGCTTTTTCCTTGGTGAAAGCTATAAAAGATTTTAGGGTTTACATTCTCCATTCTCATACCATTGCATATGTTCTGAATGTGGTAGTAAAAGACATTTTGACCCAGGACAACCCGGATGGAAGAATACGACATAGAGATTAAGCCTACGAAACTAATCAAAGGTCAAGGCCTTGCTAAATTAATGGCTGAATCTAACTTCCATGCTCTTGACATTAATTTTTTAGCTGTAGCAGATGAATAGGGCGAGATGGTGACTCCAAATGTGAGAGAGGTATTTCTCAACTCCCCATGGTATGCAGACCTTATATTCATTTTGAAAAATTCACAAGCTCCCCCTGGTTTGACTAAGACTAAAGCTAGATTTTTAAAGTTGAAAGCATTAAAATTCTGTATTCTAGAAGGCAATTTGTATTGGAAAGATCCGGGAGGCATTCTGTTAAATTGTTTATTGAAAGATGAAGCTGACAAAGTATTACAAGAGTTTCATGCAGGATAATGTGGTGGCCATCTGAACTGGAAGGTCACAGCCAACAAAATACTCAGAGCTGGATTCTATTCGCCCACCCTATTCGCCGATGTACATCATAAAGTGACTGCATGTCATCAATGTCAGTTGTTTGAAGGCAAAAGGAAACTCCTTCCTCTCCCCCTGAAACCGATCTCAGTTGAAGCCCCTTTCCAGCAATGGGGACTGGACTTCATCGGAGAAATATAGCCCCCTTCTTCAGGCCAGCACAGGTGGATTCTCACTGCCACAGATTATTTTACCAAATGGATCGAAGCAGTACCGAGTAGGCAAGCCACTGACTCTGTTATTATCAAATTCCTTGAAAATAATATCTTGTCTCGCTTTGGATGTCCTAGAAAGATTATAACTGATAATGTAGCTGCTTTTCGGTCGAAGAATCTCATAGACTTCTGCAACCAGTATCACATTGGTTTAGGGCATCCCACAACCTACTACCCTCAGGGGAATGGGCTGGCGGAATCTTCAAACAAAACCTTGGCAAATATCATCAAGAAAACATTGCAGGAAAACAAGAAATCATGGCACAAGAAGTTGGTGTTTGCCTTGTGGGCTGACAGACTGACGACCAAGAGGTCAATTGGTATGTCACCATACCAGTTGGTCTATGGCACATAAGCGGTTTTCCCCACTTCCTTAGGAATCTCTGTCATGAAGTTGCTTCAAGAAGTACAAGCCGAGCCAAATGACTCATAGAGAAGAATCAACAAGATGATCCATTTGCAGCAGTCTAGGGAAGATGTTTTCAACAAGACTCAGGTAATCCAAGAAAGCATCAAGAAGATTTTTGACAAAAGAACAAAGGAGGACGATTTTGAGCTCAGAGATTTGGTACTGAGATGGGACACCAGAAATGAAGACAAGGGAAAGCATGGAAAATTTGACAGTCTGTGGAGAGGTCCATACATGATTCAAGCATTCAGGGGGAACAACGCTTTCTTTCTAAACAACGTTGATGGGACAGATCTGCCAGGAGGACCTATAAATGGCAGAATGCTGAAGCATTACGTGCCACCTCAGTAGAAGCTCGAGTTCCACTCACCATTATACATATCATTTTTATTTATCACCTGCATTTTCTGAGTGAATAACATTAGTCAGTTGGTTGAATCCTGAAGAGAAGGCCCTAAGCTGCTGACCATTGTTTTTCAAATTTTTGAGAATAAAACCAATCAATCAACGAAGGCTACTAGGCAGAAGCTTTCAGAATGGTAGGAACCAGAATTCTTGGCACTTCACAGGGCAAGTACCATCCCCAGGTGGAGCCGCTGTTATCATCCTATAATTTATAGGATCAAATGGTGACTGGGATATTATCTGTCTCTAGTATTTTTTGTTGACAAATGATATTTCATTATGAAAATAATTTGATAAAGAAAGAAAAAGAAAAAGAAAAAAGAAAAAAGAAAAAGAGGGCATAAAAGAAAAAGAAAAAGAGGGCATAAAAGAATTTCAATAAAAGCCCCATGCAATAATAGTAACTTGGTCCATACCTTTCAAGCATGGCCAAGTTATTTTTAAATTTGATGTTGATAGGGTAGTGAATGAAATTGGCTAAACAGTTTAATCTTAGCCATTTGTCTAGGTAGATTAGTGAATAAATCTGGCCAGACTGTCTAATCTTGGTCAAATAGCCCCAGGGTAGAATAAATTCTTAACCCAACAGTCTAATCTGGGTTAACAGTCATAGGAAGCTAGGTTAGAATGTAGGTTAGTTTCTTTGTTGCTTCATTTCGATAGGAACCAGGTTGATGTAGGTGTTGCACCATGTTTTCAGATGCTTAAAAAGATCGTTTTCCTAACCCCTTGGTGGCGTCTACTTGGAAAACCTTGGAAAAACCCATAAAAAGCATTTGTCCTAAGTTTTTCCCCGGCGCATATGTTTTTCGCCCCCCACTTAATCCCCTTGCACATATCAATGGTCCCGAACGTGGCGCCCAGATCTATGGTGGACAGAGCATTCCGAACCCCCCCGACTGTTCTTCTTTTAACCGGGGGGGGGTTCGGAATCGATGATAAGACTCGCACTCATCTGGATGGCTCAAGATCGAGCGCTCAAATCAATGGTCAATATTGGATTCTGGACCCCCCCGTCCGTTCGGACTTTAATAAAGGGGGGGGGATCCGGAATGAGTGATAAACAGAGCGCAGAGATCTGCGACTCAGAAACAGGCGCGCAGATCAATGGCCCAAAATGGATTTTAGACCCCACCTTTCCCGAACTGGTCACGTCCCATAACTGATGTCAGTCCTTCCCCCCTATTCGCTCGTGGAAAGCCCCTTATTATGACTTTTACCTCTAATCGATAGCCGCCACATCATCCGTCCGTATCCTTCAGCCACCTTCACCTGCCATCTCATCCTCAAATGATTCATTGGCCATTTATTACTGGATAACCTATCCGTTATCCAACTGACCTGTCTCCCGCACCCAACCGACCCCCATTTAAATAAAACTACTGTTATTCCCCTTACTTTCGCTATTAACCCTTCGCACCAGAGAAATTCACCGCTTACTCCTCCGTTACAGTCCGTTGTTCTCATCCACAGTCAGTCGCCCCCACTAACGTGGTGTTTTATTGCAGGTACTATTGCAGAAATGGCATCAAAATCCAAACAAGCGGAAGGAAAGGAGAACTCGTTTCTCCCGCCTCCTATCGACCTAGACAAGATCCCACTGGTCGACAAAGACCGATTAATTGCAGATACCAAATGTGATTTTGATTTCTCAGACCTCCAGATGTGGCTCAGGGAAGTTTTCCTGGACCAGAGTGATGAAATTGGACTCTGGGAGTCCAATTTCCCCCTCTATCTTTTTCCCCAGATCCACCATTTTCCCGAATTTGCTCTTAAGTGTCAAGCCCATTATATTTCTGAACAAAGAGCCGTCATCTCCTCATCCAGAGAAATCCTGTTTCTCATCACGCCTGAATCCATAGACCAGATGATGAAAATCCCTCGAGTCGACTCTGCGTCTCCCTTCAACCTGGAAATTCTCACTGAATTGTACCAGAAAATGACCTAAGTTCCCCCAAAGAGCTCAAATATTCAAGCTTTTCCTTCCCCCATCTGCTCAATTTCCCTCCACAAATCCTCCTTACCCGTCTTCCATGTTCTCCACTAAGGGAAACCAAGTCATCTCATCCCTTTGTGCTTTGTTAGGATATTATTCTGATCAGTGGGTAGATGAACCCATTCTGGGTTTTCTATCCATTTTCTCTACTGATGAAAATCCCACCACCCATTTTGACTTCAACACATTTTTGGCAGACAATATTTACCATTTCATGAATTTCAGCACGGAAGGCATGTTCAGATACTCATCGATACTAGCATACTTGTTCGTCTTCTTCCAGGCGGATAAATTTGGCTTTTCTATGAAAAAAATGGATGGGGAGGGTAGACCTCAGGCGGTCACAACATGGACCTCCTTGCTCAAGCACAATTCTACTGAGTTCAATTTCAAGGAGTTCATTGACCAGTTCTACCACCCTATGGTAAGTATGCTAGGCGGTAGGCCCGAGCCTCGGATAAACGATGAAGTTCAGAGGATCCTGCATCTCTCGGACAACACAAAGACCGGGGATTGGTATCTATATCAGGATTATACTGAGATCAGAATATACGGGTGCGAGTTGGCACCGTATAAGCTGCCCAAGTATCTTCCTGTCAGGATTTTTTCTTTGGAATACATAAGGCAGATTATAAATTCCGATGACATCCACTTTGTGTCATTGAAGAAAAAGCAGCAGCTCAGAATCAAGGGGCAGATTGGCTCCTTCATCTACAACAATCGTGGCGGCGGGCAAGAAGCAGACAGGATGCTGAGGGAGATGAAGTTCTCCATGAGTTTCCCATGGCATTATGATCCATGTGGGATCATCTCAGAGATGAGGGTGAAGAAAAAAAACATCCCTTATGTTCATGTGTCTAGGCCCGAAGTTGAGAAGTATGCAAATCAGACAACCTGGGAGCCTAACACATTGATCGAAGTAGAACAGCAGGATCCCCCGGCCACTGTGTCACAAACGACTACTCCACAGGTCCCTAAAGAGAAGAGGCCGAGGCAGGATTTATCTCCGCCTGTCACTGAGGTATCTTCCGAGGAGTCCCAGCTGCATACTAAGAGGCCTAAGACTGTTGCAGTTCCTGACCCGACCAGAGTAAAAGAAGCCCCGTCTACAACAACGACCAAGGTTGATAGGCCACCCTTCGGTTCAAGCCTCCACAAGGCCATAACCTCGGCAGTGACGAAGAAATCTACAGCTCCTCCATTGACCACTCAACCAGGCAAGGTGGGACTAAAGCTGAGTATTTTTGAGAAGTACGAGGTGATCAAGAAAAAGAACCAGACCCTTATCAGCATTACTTGCGCTCAGTTTTGGAAGCAGACGTCGACTGCGCAACATAGGTTGTTGTCTGCATTTGACACAGAGAAGGGAAGAATGCACATGGCCTTTCTCTAGGGACAGGTACCAGACCCCAAGGTGATCACTGATTATAAAAGGGCCACCTTCGAATTCTAGACGAACGTGCATCCGGTCGATCAGATGGATCTACAGAAGCAGACAGGGGAAATGGTTTTCTACATGTTGGCGCATGCTTCCACTTCTACGTCTAGATTGCAGGTGTCCCTAAACAATGTTCAAACACAGCTCAAGCTGGAGAAGATATCATCCTTTGCCAAGGAGAATAGGATCAAGACTTTGGAAGAAATGGTCCTCAAGATCGGTTATGATCCTTCGAATGTCAAAGCAGCGGAGGAAATTATAAAGAAGAAATTTTTTGACATAGCCTCCTTGAGAAAACATCTGAAACTCCCACCCATAGAGGATTCGCAGGAGAAGGAGATAGCAGAGAAAGAAGGAGAGAAAGATGAGATGCTAAAGCTGCTCATGGAGCAGAATGCACAGCTTAAAGAAATGGAAGCTGAGATGGAGAAGTTGTTAAAAGCGAAAGAGGAATTGAAGCCAATGGAAGTCATTCCATTGAGTGCTATCCCAATTTCAGGAGCAAGCACAACGTCAGCAACAGAAATCGCATCCGTGACTCCATTGACATCACAAGAGAAGAAAGCCGACTTGGCTAAGTCCATGGAAAAGATGAACCTGCAATAAACAGAGATCAGCAGGCTTAAAAAGGAAGTTGAGAACCTTCAGGAACTCAAAACTTCCTTCCAGACCAGTCTCTCCAAGGAAAAACAGGTGACAGAGCAGCTCAAGCAGGAGCTACAACAGCTCCGGAAGCAAACAGTGGTAGGGAAGACTTTGGCTGAGGTTAAAGAGAATGTATGGACAGACATCACTAAGTCCATAAACGAGATATGGCCCATGATCCAAATCATGTTTGAGCAGAATGAGTTGGTGCTAAGAAGCAAACAAGCCATTGAAAAGATCAGAGTAGAATTGGGAGACATGCCAGCACAGGTAAACGAGATCATCAAGTTCCTCAATTCTAAGATCGGGAAAGAGCTGGAAGAATTGAAGATTGAAGACAGAACATAGACCATCCTTGAGGTCAAAAGAGTTTTGACCAAGAGAGGATTAATGCTTCATTTGGAAGAAAAGGTTCAGGCCATGGACCTGGGGGTACATAAATTCTTTAGTAAGATTGAAGCTCTCTAGAAGAAAGGTCTTCCTGGTCTGAAAGTAATCAATGATAAATTGATGACACTCCCATACTACAAGAAGAGATTAGCCGAAGTGGCTAAGGACAGTTCAAAGTTTGCAGGCATTCAAGGGAGCATCACTAGAAAAGCATTCCTAGATGCCCTCCAGTGGGACATCAGCATCCAACACGAGATTCGATACATCTTCCTCACAAAGCCAACATTCGCCAAGTACACAGAAATGGACAAAGTGTATCAAAGACTGCTCAAAGTCAACGTGCCCAGTCATCTTAGATGGGAGGAGCTCTGTGATCTGATCGATTAGCAGATGAGTTGTCCCGGTCCAGTCAGCTGTCCAGACAGATGAAGTCGTGCAGAAGCTTCGTCAACGACCCACCCAGAAATCGACGTGCAGTTACACCACATCATCAAGCAGTTCCTAGATTTAGGAATTTTGTTAAGTTAGTTAGGCTAAAAATAGATTTAGCACGTCCTGGTCATTAATGACAGGACCTTTGTAATTTGATTTATAAATAATTCACCTTTCGAAGTATTGAGGGTGGTTGATCTTCACACCCTAACGCTATCAGATTGTAATATTTTTGAAGAAATATTCCATTAATAAAAGGAGGCACTTTTACAGGATTCTTGCGTGTACTCACTGGTGATGTTTTTCTCTCTAAGTTGAATGTTATTATCGCTTTGTTATCATACTGTTTTCTACATATAATCTTTAAGAGTAACGAAAGTTGCATGATTTATCTCATATACCCTGTTTCTGACTCGAAAGATTTTAGTGTCTATCTTCTGGTGTTTTCAATTAAGAAATTCTTAACTGCTTCTTTATTGGAATTTTCTCATCTTTTCTTCTGTTCACCATTTAAGCTACTAAAAGATCCAGTGGTTATATTATCTCACCCTGTGAAAGTATTCCCTTTGCATTTATGGTTTGTATTTCATATTTTACTAAAACACGGACCCCATAGCCCAATGGAGGTGTAGACTGTCTCAACCAATTCGAAAAAACACTTTGACAACGAAAACCGACCTATTTCTTTATCTAGCCTAATATTTGAAATTTGAAACATAGCTAAATCTAATAGAGAGATCCCTCTCTGAAGTTGGAAGGGATAGATCCCAGCTTCAAAAGTGGTTGGATAAAGTTACCTTAGTAGATTTCTTCTGCTATCAACCTCTAGGAAATTTACCAAGTGCTAATAGATACATCGGTCAATAGCTCAGAGACATTACAAAAACATACAATACAAGATTGGAGAAAAAGACAAGACGTCCTATTGGGCTAGTATCCACAAGAAAAGGAAATTTTCCAAGAATCATTCATCCAAGTCATGTAAGTGAATTGATGTGGCTAGGGGATTTCTAGACATGTGGGTGAAGTGAGAGCCAAGGATGCATAATGTTATCTGTGTGTGCCTTTGTAGAAGGCGAGTTGTACCTGTCATGGATGCAATTTTTCCAAGCCCATTCTTGCCTTTATTCTTTTCTTTTTTTATTTTGTTTTTCTTTTTATTCAAGGGCTATCTAGAGGAAACTACCTTGGCATGGTGACTAGAGCTGACAGTTTTACCCACAAGTACTTTAACAGAGATGAGAAGGTTGGCTCGTGATGAGACCCCCTTTCCCTTGGCAATGCAACCAAAGGTCATTGCCCTGGCCTGGTAACCAGATGGTGACAATGTCATACTGTTAGGCACCCATGAACCTAATAGGCTGGCTCGTGATGAGACCCCCAATCTTATTGACTAGGTCTTGTTTGTTATTTTTTCGGTCCCTCTTGTTTCTTGTTGAGAGAACTTTTATTGCCTTCTCGGGGATCCCTGGGCAAAGCATCTCGAGGTTTTATTTCTAGGATTTTATCTTTTACTAGCTGCTTTTACCTTTTGGGCCTTTAGCCCCTTCTTCCCACGAGATAAGGTGCACTCTTACAAACAGGTCAACCTAATGCCCGGACAAGGGGAATGGGATAAATGAGTGGGAGACAAGATGAAACAGTGGTGCTATGATGGGAGCGGGCAATGGCTCCTCAAAAATTTCCTAGTGGAAAACCAAAACCTATGGGCACAGGCTTGCTAGGNCCCCAAGCATGGTCAAGTGGGCTAATGTAAGATCCAAGCAATTGTTAGAGATAAAAGGAATCAGATGAATATATTTAAAGGTTTCAATGACCAAAGGTGACACATACCGTGATACCTGGACCAACTACCTCATGGAGAAAGAACTTCTTCTGATACAAGACCATGTCGATGGTGATGGATGTTGTTGCTGCTGACAAGACAAGGCTGATGGAAGAAGAAAAGGATGGGCTTTCCAAGACCATACTCAGGTCAATCCTTCTATCGGTACTCCATGTCTAGGACCTGTGGGCCTCGAGACATGATCTCCTAGTTATTCCTAAAAATTGGGGATAACAGGCCTCAAAAACACGCTGCAAAAAGATGACGTTCAAATTATATAAAATGTTGCAGAAAATCGCTAGTTTTTTGTTGTTATCCGCCTTCCTAACGACTTTGCGCACACAAATTTCAATCTTTGCACCCATATTTTCCATGAGCAACAACATCACAAGGTAAATCATGCTCCACGCACACTTAACCACTGTGCATCACTTCTCTGTCGCACCAATAACTGATGTGCATTGCTTTTGTGTCGCGCGCCAATATCCATTGCACAAAATTTTGGTTCTTGAACAACACCTGTTGCACACAGTTTTCGTATTGCGCGCTGATATTTCGTGTGCATTTCACTATATTCACTACACCATGAAAATTTCAGTACATCCCCACCACACACCAATACTCTACGCGCACCATTAACTAAACTATCGTGTGACAACATATGCCCATATTACGCGCGCACCAACCATACTCCTGTGTGCTCTACCAATACTGTGCACACCATGCACGTAATTATTATGTGTGTGCACGCCGCATGCACCTTATTATGCATATGCACACCGTGCAATGCTAAATTTAGTGCGTGCACCCGCACACCAACATTTTTTCGCGCTGCGCCAAAATTTAGCGCGCACACCAGCACGCCACTATTTTTTTGCGCGGTGCCAAAATTTAGCATGCACGCCAACCTTTTTCCGCGCAATGACCAATTTTTACATATCATAAGCCTTTTACTATGCATCCTGCATTTTTAGTGCGCCCACCTATGCACATACATATTTATGCGCATCAATTCCTTGTGAATTTCGTTGCAGAAATTGGGGTTTTTTCTAACTTTTTCCCCCAATTTACCATAAACATTCTGCAACTATGAAATTTGTTCAATTTCACCCCGATAACACAAGTTCAACCTATGCAACAACAAATCGTTGTGGGTTGACGTTTTTGGAACAAATTTCTCCCAGACTCAATTTATGAATTGAGAATTTTAACCACTAACTCGCTCCATCTGTCATGGCTTCATTGTAACTTCAAATTCGACCAATTCCAGGTCTGAATTTGCTAAAACAAATATTATACCAATAATATCTCACCACTTGGCCAGATTTCTCTATTTTCTCATGAACTTAACAACCGAATTTGGGGTTTTTCCCAATTTCGTGTCGCTGCTTCTAAAATTTACAATGGACGCTCTGTGACTCAATTTGGCGACTTCGCAATAAATCCTCTGTGTAATTTCACCTCAACACAACTTGCTCAACCCATCTAGGCTTAGTGTTGAAAAATGAAGCTCTGATACCATATTGTAATGTCCCCGGCCACCCAGGTCGGGCCACGCTACACGAGATAAACTCTTTCATTCTCTTTGTGAAACATACTGTAACATACCCAACATCCAACTCAGTTATGCCACATAAATTTTTCGAATTGCATGCTATTAAAACATATACACACAGAACTCTTGCAAAAGATTTGTATCTAAAACATAAACAGACAAATACATACTGCGAATACACAGATTCATATGGAAATGACAATAAACATATACATGCAGCATATACAAGAAATATCCATAAACATACAGACAGTTATAACCACACATAGGATAAACCCATAAACATAAACACGTAATATAACAATGCAACATGTAAATTTATCACATAATTGACACTTATCTTTATAAGAATATCACCAACTGCGTGCAAACCTTCCACGAACCTCCTAGCCTTAGACCACACTGCTTATCACTCTCAGCAGTGGGTCACCTCCGAGCTGGGACTAAACTCCACCTAGGTAAAGGGGTTCCTAACCAGGCTAATGGCTAATAGACAACAGGAAAGACTCTGTCACAGGTGCCAACTCAAACTAACAACCTACAGTCTCTCATTCCCCACATCCCTGTCCCACCCCAGGAAGTGTGCCCCTTCTCTGCTCAACAGTCCTTCGGCTGCCCCACTTCCTTTTAGGGCTTCAACAACAGGCCGAGCATAAAATCTCAAAGCCCTGTAGTTGTAGTTTAGCGCCTTCAGGAATCAATTCCCAGTAATTCTCTCACCTAGAGAAATTGCTCACGGGCCTGGAAACTTGCCTCTTCAATATCCCATGGGCCTGACAAGCCGCTTCTTCAGTCCAGCTCCCAAGTAACCAACTACACAAACAAATATGAATATGGGTACAGGTTCAGATACAATGACATGGAGTATGAAGGATAGTTGACTGCATGAATGAATGGTTCTCCTATGGTTGAACAGATGACTGAATGATGGAAAATGAACTAAGTCCCCACAATATGTATGCATGTCCCCAACTTGACACTTGTCATGTTGGGAGTTGCTTTGGCCCACTTGTCCCCAACTTTGGAACTTAGGATAAAATAATTATCCATACTTTATACTTAATGAAATATTAATATAATATTCATTTTTGGCTTAAGCTCCCTAGCTTAGCCATTTTCCTTAACTTTTAGCCCCCACCCTTTCCCAACTAGTGGAGTTTAGTCCCCCATCTCTTTTATCGTGGTCGGTCTGCGCGCAATGATGTATTTTATATTAATCATGAGACATATACAAAAATAGGCGCACTGGCCTTTAACATCTAGGCTCTCCGGCCTAATCAAAACATAAGCATCCTAGCTTATAATAACTAGCTCGCCAGCCTATAAAACACAACATATACACAAAGGCTCGCTGGTCTCAATATCACGTGCACTTAAGATGATGCACGCGGTATCCTGGAATGTGTACACTTCGTCATTTTACTGCGCAATACATGCGCGCACTATTCCATGAAAGGTGCATACAAAATAATATCAAACAACTCACCAGCTTACATTTTCATTTACATTACAATTGGGTTAGACCTAAGAATATTACAAACAGAGTGGAAACTTCACATTATGCAAGTGAATCACTGTTCACAAAAACTTTAATTTTATCTGAGGAAAACACTATTACATATATAGCTGGAATACTCACCAACAAACCTTGAACAAAATCCTAAAATTATGGATCTCAAAATATTCATAAGCTAAAATTGAACACTCGTACGACCATGCAACAACTTCCTATTTTGACAATGTTCTAGATAACACTATCTCAACATAAATTATATTATGAAGAGAGTGATGTGATAGCGCATGTACTTATAGGAGCAGATTGGAAACATGAAGCACTGAAACCAGCATTCGAAGTATATTTGCAGTTTTTAGAGTGTTCCAAAATGATGATATATTACATGTGAGCAATGTTTGAAAAATCAATAATGGATCCTGAATTAAGATACACTACTACTGCAGGCAAAATAGGAAAGGCATTGATCCAGAATTATGTTTTAGATAAACAACTCTTTATATTTCTAGCCCTCATGCATACAAAGGCAAGTCGACGGCTAAATTCTTGTAGTGACCATCTAATAGATAAATATAATGAAGTGAGAGTACATGGAGACAAAATTTCGATTTTAAGCGCTCGACCGGATGGGAGATACAGGTAGCATTTACCTATTGATTGGATTTATGCATGCCTACTTTCAAGCCTCTCGACAGTACATTTCTCCAAAAATCAATATTAAAGCAATCTTTTAAAAAACAGCTCCATATCTCCATACCCGCAGTTATGAAGATAGCTCCAGCTCCAAAGAGGATAGCTTTAATTCATGGAAGCTTTTGATACTGTAGCATTTTTATCCCCCTGCGATAGTCGGTTCATGAAAACCCTCGAAGGTGTATTTGGAGGCAAACCAAGGAAGATCCGACATCATTTAAATGGGAGAGATCTCAGGATCACACCTATTTCACCAGATTCGTGAAATTCTTTAAAACGGATTCTAAACCAAAGCGACACAGATCGCTAAGACTTCCGTAGCTCGGACAGGGAATTCTGATATTGCCATTCACCAAGTATTCGTTGCTAGACCTCACTGTAGGTTGACCACACATTTCCAAATGCTGCGAATGAGCTTTACACATATTTTGAAGGGTTTAAACTGTACCGGTGTGAGAAGCAACATATAACCAAGATAACCAGATCTCTGGACTTATATGACTCTAATAATCCCGAATGCAGCAATAATCTCTGGACTTATGAGACATCACCCCTTCTAATGGAGTCGTTAGCCCCTTTTAGGGAAAATGCAGCAATAAAGGGCAAAATGTTAACCCTCTTTGGGCCTCTCCATCATACCACACGTGCCAACTGACATGTCAAACTGTCACACGCTCAAGGTGACATCATGAGCTCATAGGTGACGTCCTAGGCCATCCAGGGCAGACGTTTCACTGGAAGTGGGTCAATCCCCCTAGGTCGGGCTTTGCCAAAGTGCCTCTGATGAAATGTCCTCTTCTTCTCTGGTACAAAAACCCTGATCAACCACTATCCTATCTCTGCCCCTTGATGGGGTCTCAACATTCATTTGGTGGGATCTTCAGCCCCATGGAGGTCCGAACTGATCATCTCCCCATGTGTTCTGGTCCAAATGGCACCTGTCCATCGGTCATGGTTATGCACATCAAAAGCTATGCCCTCCATGGGCTCATTAGTCACAGGGATCATAGAAATGTCAATCACATTTCATCATTAATATTATTAAACATATGCATAAAAACCCTGATACATCAGTCAATATCTCAAAGACATTACAAAAACCTATAATACAAGATTGGAGAAAAAGACAAGATGTCCTATTGGGCTAGTATCCACAAGAAAAGGAAAGTTTCCAAGAAGCTTTCATCCAAGTCATGTAAGTGAATTGATGTGGCTAGGGGATGTCCAGACATGTGGGTGAAGTGAGAGCCAGGGATGCATAATGTTATATGTGTGTGTCTTTGTAGAAGGCGAGCTGTACCTGTCATGGATGCAATTTTTTCAAGCCCGTTCTTGCCTTTATTCTTTTCTTTTTTTATTTTCTTTTTCTTCTTCTTTTTCCTTTTATTCAAGGGCTAACCAGAGGGCACTGCCTTGGCATGGTGACCAGAGCTGACCGTGTTACCCACAAGTACTTTCACAGAGATGAGAAGGTTGGCTCATGATGAGACCCCCTTTCCCTTGACCATGCAACCAAAGGTCATTGCCCTGGCTTGTTAACCAAATGGTGGCAATGCCATACTGTTAGGCACCCATGAACCTAATAGGTTGGCTCATGATGAGACCCCCTATCCTCTTGACTAGGTCTTACTTGTTATTTTTTGGGTCCCTCTTGTTTCTTGTTGAGAGGCCTTTTATTTCCTTCTCGAGGATCCCTGGGCAAAGCATCTCAAGGTTTTATTTATGGGATTTTATCTTTTACCAGCTGCTTTTACCTTCTGGGCCTTTAGCCCCTTCTTCCCACGAGATAAGGTGCATTCCTACAAACAGGTCAACCCAATGCCTGTACAAGGGGAATGGGATAAATGAGCGGGAGACAAGATGAAACAATGGTGCTAAGATGGGAGCGGGCAATGGCACTTCAGAAATTCTCCAGTGGAAAACCAAAACCTATGGGCACAGGCTTGCTAGGGCACCCTATCAATTTCCCCAAGCATGGTCAAGTGGGCTAATGTAAGATCCAAGCAATTGTTAGAGATAAAAGGAATCATATGCATATATTTAAAGGTTTCAATGACCAAAGGTGACACATACCATGATACCTGGACCAATTACCTCATGGAGAGAGAACCTCTTCTGATACAAGACCATGCCGATGGTGATGGATGTTGTTGTTGCTGACAAGACAAGGCTGATGGAAGAAGAAAAGGATGGGCCCTCTAGGGCCATACTCAAGTCAATACTTCTATCGGTACTCCATGTCTAGGACCTGTGGGCCTCAAGACATGATCTCCTAGTTATTCCTAAAAATTGGGGATAACAAGCCTCAAAAATGCGCTGCAAAAAGATGATGTTCAGATGATATAAAACGTTGCAGAAAATCGCTAGTTTTCTGTTGTTATCCACCTTCCTAACGACTTTGTGCACACAAATTTCAATCTCTGCACCCATATTTTCCATGAGCAGCAACATCACAAGGTAAATCGTGCTATGTGCACCTTTAACCACTGTGCATCACTTCTTTGTCGCACCAATAATTGATGTGCATTGCTTTTGTGTCGTGCACCAATATCCACTGCACAAAATTTTGGTTCTTGAACAACACGTGTTGCACATAGTTTTTGTATCGCGCGCTGATATTTCGCATGCATTTCACTATATGCACTACACCATGACAAAGATCAGTACATCCCCACCACACAACAATACTATATGCACACCATTAACTAAACTGTCACGCGACAACATATCCCCATATTGCGCACGCACCAACCATACTCCTTTACGCTTTGCCAATACTATGCACACCACGTGCGTCATTATTATGTATGTGCATGCCGCACGCACCTTATTATGTGTATGCACACCGCGTAATGATAAATTTAGCGCGCGCACCTGCACACCAACATTTTTCTGCGCTGCGCCAAAATTTAGCACGTGCACCAGCACGCCACTATTTTTCTGCGCGGTGCCAAAATTTAGCGCGCACGCCAACCTTTTTCTGCGCAATGACCAATTTTTACATATCATAAGCCTTTTACTGTGCATCATGCATTTTTAGTGCGCCCACCTATGCACATACATATTTATGTACGTCAATTCCTCGTGAATTCCGCTGTAGAAATTGGGGTTTTTTCTAACTTTTTCCCCGAATTTACCATAGACATTCTGCAACTAGGAAATTTTTTCAATTTCACCCCGATAACACCAGTTCAACCTATGCAACAACAAATCGTTGTGGGTTGACATTTCTGGAACAAATTTCTCCCAGACTCAATTTACGAATTGAGAATTTTAACCACTAACTCGCTCCATCTGTCATGGCTTCATTGTAACTTCAAATTCAACCAATTCCAGGTCTGGATTTGCTAAAACAAATATTATACCAATAATATCTCACCACTTGGCCAGATTTCTCCATTTTCTCATGAACATAACAACCGAATTTGGGGCTTTTCCCAATTTCGCGTCGCTGCTTCCAAAATTTACCATGGACGCTCTGTGACTTAATTTGGCCACTTCCCAATAAATCCTCTATGTAATTTCACCTCAACACAACTTGCTCGACCCATCCAGGCTTAGTGTTGAAAAATGAAGCTCTGATACCATATTGTAATGTCCCCAGCCACCCAAGTCGGGCCACGCTACACGAGATAAAATCTTTCATTCTCTCTGCGGAACATACTGTAACATACCCAACATCCAACTCAGTTATGCCACATAAAATTTTCGAACTGGATGTTATTAAAACATATACACACAGAACTCTTGCAAAAGATTTGTATCTAAAACATAAACAGACAAGTACATACTGCGAATACACAGATTCATATGGAAATGACAATAAACATATCCATGCAGCATATACAAGAAATATCCATAAACATACAGACAGTTATAACCACACATAGGATAAACCCATAAACATAAACACGTAATATAACAACACAACATGTAAATTTATCACACAATTGACACTTATCTTTATAAGAATATCACCAACTGCGTGCAAACCTTCCACGAACCTCCCAGCTTTAGACCACACTACTTATCATTCTCAGCAGTGGGTCACCCCCGAGTTGAGACTAAACTCCACCCAGGTAAAGGGGTTCCTAACAAAGCTAATGGCTCATAGACAACAGGAAAGACTCTGTCACAGGTGCCAACTCAAACTAACAACCTACATTCCCTCATTCCCCACATGCCTGGCCCACCCCAGGAAGTGTGCCCCTTCTCTGCTCAACAGTCCTTCGGCTGCCTCACTTCCTTTTCGGGCTTCAACAACAGGCCGGGCAGGAAGTTTCAAAGCCCCGTAGTTGTAGTTTAGCGCCTTCAGGAATCAATTTCCAGCAATTCTCTCACCCAGAGAAATTGCTCATGGGCCTGGAAACCTGCCTCTTCAATATCCCACGGGCCTGACAACCCGCTTCTTCAGTCCAGCTCCCAAGTAACCAACTACACAAACAAATATGGATATGGGTACAGGTTCAGATACAATGACGTGAGTATGAAGGATAGTTGACTGCATGAGTGAATGGTTCTCCTATGGCTGAACAGATGACTGAATGATGGGAGGAATCATGGTAAGAATGATGGAAAATGAACTAAGTCCCCACAATATGTATGCATGTCCCCAACTTGACACTTGTCATGTTGGGAGTTACTTTGGCCCACTTGTCCCCAACTTTGGAACTTAGGATAAAATAATTATCCATACTTTATACTTAATGAAATATTAATATAATATTCATTTTTGTCTTAAGCTCCCTAGCTTAACTCTTTTCCTTAACTTTTAGCCCCCACCATTTCCCAACTAGTGGAGTTTAGTCCCCCATCTCTTTTATCGTGGTCGGTCTGCACGTAACGATGTATTTTATATTAATTATGAGACATATACAAAAATAGGCGCACTGGCCTTTAACATCTAGGCTCTCCGGCCTAATCAAAACATAAGCATCCTAGCTTATAATAACTGGCTCGTCAACCTATAAAACACAACATATACACAAAGACTCGCTGGTCTAAATATCGTGCACACTTAAGGTGATGCGAGCGGTATCCTGAAATGTGTACACTTCGTCATTTTACTGCGCAATACATGCACGCACTATTCCATGAAAGGTGCATACAAAAAAATATCAAACAACTCACCAGATTACATTTTCATTTACATTACAATTGGGTTAGGCCTAGAGATATTACAAAACTTTAATTTTATCTAAAAAAACACTATTACATATATAGTTGAAATACTCACCAACAAACCTTGAACAAAATCCTAAAATTATGTATCTCAAAATATTCATAAGCTAAAATTGAACACTCGTACGACCATGCAACAACTTCCTATTTTGACAATGTTCTAGATAACACTATTTCAACATAAATTATATCATGAAGACAGTGATGTGATAGCGCATGTACTTATAGGAGCAGATTGGAAACATGAAGCAGTGAAACCTCGAGCACTTATACCAGCATTCGAAGTATATTTGCAGTTTTTAGAGTGTTCCAAAATGATGATATATTACATGTGAGCAATGTTTAAAAAATCAATAATGGATCCCGAATTAAGATACAATACTACTGCAGGCAAAATAGGAAAGGCATTGATCCAGAATTATGTTTTAGAGTCTGGTAAACAACTCTTTATATTTCTAGCACTATGCATGCATTTAATCGGTAAAAGAGATATGTCACAACGGAAATTTGAAACTTTGAATTAGTCACTTAGATACCATTCACAATTCAGATTTCATAGGGCATGCTGAATGAGAAACTAGATGCATAGTGACGACGTCTCTGCTGAATGAGAAATTAGATGCATATATCCGTTATTGTCTCTCCCTCGGCCCTCATGGATACAAAGGCAAGTCGACGGCTCGCGACCAAAGCGACACAGATCGCTAAGACTTCCGTAGCTCGGACAGGGAAACCCTAAAACCTATTGAACGGTGCAGATGGAGAGAGCAACACGTGCGTTCTAGAATTCTGATATTCGTTGCTAGACTCACTGTAGGTTGACCACACATTTGATTATTTCCAAATGCTGCGAATGAGCTTTACACATATTTTGAAGGGTTTAAATTGTACTGGTGTGAGAAGCAACATATAACCAAGATAACCAGATCTCTGGACTTATATGACTCTAATAATCCCGAATGCAAGACTCTATTGATCAAGACTACACCGATAAAATAAGATATAATTTTGCTCGAATCCTCAACCATGACAATTTTCGATATGAAATCACCAACTAAGATAGAAGAAATATAGATTTAATTAAATATTGATACATCTACCAGTTGAATGTCAGATTCTATATTTTTTTTTTAAAATAAATTTTACTCTTACTTAAGAAATATAGATTTAATTAAATATTGATAGATCTACCAGTTGAATGTGAGATTCTTATTTATTTTATTTTTTAAAATAAATTTTACTCTTAAGTTTTATATTACCAGATATAAACCTAAGATATATTAATGGGCTTGATAATAAAAATCAGTAGTAAGATTATAAGAAGAAATAGTTACCAACCTCTATTTATCTAACATAAAT
>SNQJ01S0172551.1:0-13869 GCA_010110895.2 Picea sitchensis
CACAGCAAACTCACAATAACAGCAAGATGATAAAGGAGTTCACCCCTCTCTGGGCTACGTCTCCTTGAGCCTCCTTCAATGGACTTGGCTCTTTGGGATTAGTTTGTCAAATGCTCATTACAAGCTGTTGCTCAAATCCAATGAATGTAGAGACTGTACCATTGGATTCAGAATGCATAAAAACCCCAAATTTGACTGTAAAAACTCTGCAAATGGACAATGGTTCATCCAACAATGACCTCTTCTACAAATGGCCTTCAAGCTTCCCTGAGCAAGAATGAGGTAAAAATACCTGTAGAAGTCCTCCAATGGATCTGCAACCTATCCCAATGAATTCAGAGCATAATAAACAGCCAAGAATGATTATTCAGTCTCATCAAATGGTTAAGTGCTCATCAGAGCAATGCCTCAAACAATGAGGGCTTTAATCTTCCTGGAGCTTCCTCAAGCTTCAAATGTGAAAAACCTGCAAATGGGCTCTTCAAATGCCTGTGAAGACCTCACCAATGGACTCAGAATGTCCAAAAACCCCTAGCTGGGCTTTTACAGCTCTGGATTTGGTCAAAAACTCATCAAGTTATGCTTGCTGCCATTTTTCCTTTCTCCAAGCTCTGTTACAGGCTCGCCATATTGCACCTGTGTGAAAGTGAACCTAGCTCCCAACGTTTTCCCGTCCAAAACTCAGCACAAACGCGCGTTCCGAAATTGGTGTCAAACTATCGAACGGTTAACGGGAATCCAACCCCCAAGCTCGGAGGTGTTGGACGCATGGAGGGCCATATGGCCACGTCCCAGCGCAATAAGAGGGCTAACCGTTTTGTGGTTAAACCAAATGTTGACAAGTGGCGGGTACGTTTGGAAACCCAAACCAAATATTAGAACCCACATTGAAATCCACGCGCGTATGGTTAACCGAGGCATAAAATGGTTACATATAACATAACCGCGCGCCATTTGTTGTTGCCAGGTTGAATGTGGGCTCGACACATGTCGGGTGTGTGGTTATCCGTTTGCCACACAATGAAACCCAAAACACATTTCCCGCGCGCAAACCATAGAATGTGTGGTCAAATGCAAACACAATGGGACCACGGGTTGCAACACCAGTCCCGCGCGCAATATTTAAACTTGGCATATAATATGTAATACATATATAAAAATGCAATGTCATACATTGCACAATGTAATATATATAATCGCGCCAATATAAAAATCCGTGTTTATATATAAAGCCGCGTGGTAAACCATGGTAACTCCCGCGCTGTTGAAAATAGGTATCGGTCATATAAATGGGTAATAGAACCTCGGGCCGGGGCTTAGCCTGTCAGACCCCGCCACCACTACCGATTGTTTAATTCAAATATAAACAAGTGCGTATAGCTTTCAAGTACTAAAGAGCGAGCTAGTGGTTACCGGAACTATGTTAAGGCGCTTGTATGTTGAGGAGGTCCGGGGGTCGAACCCGTGACCTCCACAAAATTATAAACGGCCCAAATAGTTAAAATAGGGGTGCCACGTGGCAGCCTAGGTGAAACCACATTAACCCTATTATTCGTCCACACATATGCCACGTGTCCAAATGTGATTCGTCCAGCTGCCACCAATCATAAACCGCCACGTAATCTGCCAATCACAGATCGCCACATCAGCTGCCAGGGTGTACCATCATGCCACTTCACTGACACGTGTGAGTTGTACGGACTGCCCAGTCAGCACTTTTTTTCCTGTTTAGCTCGGTGAACAGATTGCGATAACTTTCGCTCCGGCGTCCGTTTGAGGCGAAACGAATTGCGTTGGGTTCATTGACGGCGAGGGGCTACAAGCCATTTGTTTTGAAGTGAGTCCGAGAACTTTGATTTTTGAGTAAAATTACATTTGGTCAGTTACGTCGGGGAAAGAGAGGTGCATTGCTGTTAAGAAGATGTAGGAAGAGAGAGGTGCATTGCTCAGTAGAGGATATTTTCTAGTGTTTGGTTTATTGTCTTGGCATTGTATTAGCTATCTATATTAAGGAAGTTTTTGATGGGGTTTTCTCCCGCATGAGGGTTTCCCAAGATAAATGTTGTGTATCTTGTGATTGTGTTTCTCTCGATGATCCTATCTATGATATGGTTATCTATCAAATTGAAAAGAAACTTAATAATAGCTTAAACCTTAACATGGTATCAGAGCTAAGATGAAGAGAGCATCTTTCACTCGATAAAGAAAAATGTCATTGTTGTCGTACAAGAAAATTAGGGATTTTTATTGAAGATGAATTCCAACCTAAAAATCATTTAGAAAAGTGCACCCTAGCCTAGGGAACTCTTTGGCACCTTCGGCGCACTTTTTCAGTGGATAGAACTCCCGAAAAGTGAAACCCTAGTTTTCACTAGTACCAAAAAACCAGAAAACCAAAAGTACCAGAAAACCGGGAAACCAAAACTAGTACCAGAAGTGCTAGTCCAAAATTTCGTTGGTCAATTTTGAAGGGGAAAAACTTGGATTTTCTGAAATCTAACTACACCAGGCTACTCGCCTCAGCCAAGCGCACCTCCTGGTAAGTTCAAAATTAAATTTTGAGCATTTTTATTTTTTGGTTATTTTCCTAGCTCCAAGTAAAGATGTTTACAAGCACTAAGCTTGTTGACAAGCTAAAAGGTGTGGAAAACTTTTGTGCATGGAAGTATAAGATTGCACTCATTCTTGAAGAGAATGGCCTAGCAAGATTCATTAAAGAGTATGTACCAGAACATGTCGATGTTGCATCTAAATAAAAATAGCAAAAGGACACAGTAGGGCCAAGAGAATCATTGCATATTCTATTAAAGATCACTTGATTCCTCAAGTGGCTTAAAAGAAGACTCCAAAATAAATGTTTGATGCCCTAACTAGATTATATGAAGGGAAGAACATCAATTGGAAGATGAATCTAAGAACTCAACTCAAAAGTACAAGGATGCAGAAAGGAAACAATTTAGGAATACTTCTCTAAAATATCACAATTCAAAGAATAACTAGAAGCAATTGGTGATACTCTATATGAATAAGAACTTATAATGACAAACCTTAGTGGTATCACAAGACCTTGGGATGCATTCATCCAAACTATTTGTTCTAGAAAGGAGAAATTAAAATGTGACAATCTTTAGGAAGAATGTGTTCAAGAAGAAGCAAGAGTAGCTAACCAAGAAGCATTAATGTCAAGAGATGAAGATCAAGCCCTAGATACTCATACTAAAGGATGAATAAAGAGGCATTACTTCTAGAAAGAAAATCATAAGGAATCTCACCCACAAAACAAATTCATACATAAAGAATCTCACCCTCCAAGGAGATTCTAGAAGTTTCAAAAAGTTCAAAGAAGAGAAAAAGATTTCTCATCCTACCAATGTTACCATTGTGACAAGATGGGACATATCTCTAAGAATTTTCCAGCCAGACAAGAAGAATACAAGAAGAGAAACAAGAGGCTCCATGCCCATACAGTTGAAGATGAAGAGCCACCCACAAAGATGATAAAAGATCAGTGTCACCTGGTGAGGACACTTGGCTCATAGACAATGGTGCTTCCAAGCACATGACAGGTCAAAGAGACATTCTCTCTTGCCTTACAGAAAAGAAGTTCCCCCAAAAAGTTACACTTTTTCCTTCGTAGATGGAGAAGTTATTATGTGTCCCAAAAGAAAAACCATGGAAGAAGCAATTGTTATTGGAAAAGAAGAAGGTGGCTTGTATAAGCTAAAGGGTCACTCAGAAGCAGCCTTGACCCATTCCATTGAGAATCCATGTGAGCATTGGCATAGAAGACTAGCTCACATCAACCACAAAGCATTATCATATGTAAGCAACGCAGTCACGGGTCTAACAGAATTCAAGGTTGACCATGAAGGTGTGTGCAACAAATGTGCACAAGGAAAGAACATCAAGAAATCTTTCCCGAAGAGAGACAATAAAGCAGAAGGAGTCCTAGAGATCATTCACTCAGATGTATGTGGCCCAATTCCATCAACCTCCATCAGTGGGTATGTATACTATGTGTCTTTTATTGATGACTATTCTCGCAAAACTTGGGTTTACTTTTTGAAATCAAAAGATGAAGTGTTCAGTAAATTCAAGGAATTCAAATCCTTGATGGAGAATCTCTCTGAAAAAAAGATCAAGATACTCAGGTTAGATAATGGAGGAGAATACACCTCAAAAGAGTTTGCAAAATTTTCCAAAGATGTCAAGATCAAGAGGGAGCGCACCACCCCCTACAATCCTCAACAAAATGGTGTAGCAAAAAGAAAGAACAGAACTATAATGGAAGCAGTGAAGACCATGATCCACGATCAAGATCTTCCAATGCACTTATGGGCAGAAGCAGTAAGAACAGTAGTGTATGTACAAAAAATATTGTCCCACAGTGCACTCGGGTTCAATACCCCTGAAGAGATGTTCTCCGGAAAGAATCCAGAGGTAAGCCATCTCAAAATATTTGTATGTCCAGTATTTGTACACATTTCGAAAGAGAAGAGAACCAAGTTGGACCCTTCAGGAAAAAAAGGAATATTTGTTGGATATTGTGAGGTTTCCAAGGCCTTCAGATTTTATATACCAGGTTACCATCATATTGAGATCAGTAGGGATGTAACCTTTGATGAAGATGAATCACTCAAGAAATCAAGAAGATGCTAGCGTGAAGAAGTATACGATGAATAACCTATGGCTCCCAAAGTTGCAGAACTAGTGAGGGAAGTCATAAATTCCCCCGATGAGGAGATTCTAGAATATCATGACATAATAGAATCCCAAGAACCTCCCCATATTATGATCTCCCACAAGAGAAATCCATCCTGGGCAAGGGAACTTATTCAAGATGGAGAGAAGTATGGTTCTCCCGAAGGAACCATGAGACAAGTCAAGAAACCCAAGCCATTCTCTAGTTATATGGCTTTGATGTGTGATCTCTTAGAGAAGGATCCTACTTTCTTTGAAGAAGCTATTCAGAAGAAAGAATGGGCAGATGCCATGACAGAAGAATACCAATCCATTATAAAGAATGATGTATGGGAAATAGTTCCCAGACCAAAGAGCAAGGATGTGGTATCTTCCAAATGGTTTTTCAAAATGAAACATGTTTCTGATGGAAGTATTGAGAAATATAAAGCAAGGTTTGTTTCTCGTGGCTTTTCTCAAAAGGAAGGCATTGACTACGAAGAGACATTTGCTCATGTAGCCAGATACACTTCAATCAGAACCATCATAGCTCTTGCAGCTAAGATGAAGTCGAAGTTACACCAGATGGATGTGAAAACGGTCCTCTTGAATGGTGTCATTGAAGAAGAAGTGTATATAGAACAACCTCAAGTGTTTGAAGTTGAAGACAGGAAGACTCATGTCTGCAAGTTGAAGAAGGCTCTATACTGATTGAAGTAAGCTCCTATAGCTTGGTATGGAAGGACTGACAGTTTCCTTACGAGCTTGGGCTTTACCAAGAGTAAAGTTGATTCTAACCTTTACTTCAAGGTTATGCATGATGAGCCTGTTATATTTTTGTTGTATGTGGATGACTTATTCTTAACTAGAGAAGAAAATATCATCATTGATTGTAAGAAGAAGCATGTTGCAGAGTTTGAGATGAAAGACCTTGGCCTAATGCATTATATCTTAGGTCTTGAGGTCTGGCAGAGCCCAGAGAATATCTTCCTTAACCAAGGTACGTATGCAGTTGAAATACTAAATAGATTTGATATGTTAGAGTGAAAATCCATGAACACACCCATGGAAACAAAGTTGAAGCTCATGGTTGAAACTTCCTCAGAATTGATTGATGTTATGTTGTACAGACAGATCATTGGATCGTTGATGTATCTGAAGAACACTAGGCCAGATATATTTTTTGTTGTGAACACCTTGAGTCAATTTATGGTAGAGCCCATACGTGTTCACCTGGTTGTTGCAAAACATGTGATGAGGTACCTTAAGGGTACATTAGATTGTGTTCTCAGCTATAATAGATATCATGACTTCAGACTGAGTGGTTATACCAATTTAGATTGGGTTGGAAGTGTCTCTGACAGAAAGAGCACTTCAGGATGTTGTTTCAGTCTAGGGTCAACCATGATCTCATGGCAGAGTAGGAAGCAATCAAGAATTGCCCTCAACATGGTAGAAGCAGAATAAATTGTTGCATGTTCCACCAGTTGTGAAGCCATATGGCTTTGGAAGTTGTTGACAGGTCTATTCGATCTGAAGATGGAAGCAACTGTGATCCTATGTGATAACCAGAGTTGCATAAATATGATAGAGAACCATGTGTTCCATGACGAGTCAAAACACATAGAGATATGATATCATTACATCTGTGATATGGTGCATAGAGGATCCATAAAGTTCCAGTATGTTAGCACGGATGAACAAGTTGTTGATGTGTTGACCAAGCCTCTATATCATGTAAATTTTGAGCACTTTAGAGATAAGCTTGGTGTAGTCTGAAAGGACCTCCCCCAAAAGGGGGAGTAGTGTTGACGCCATCCTTGTGCTGAAGATTTCCAGCTTTATGCTGATGTTGTTGTGATGTCAACCTTGTGCTCAAGATTTCCAGCTTCATGGTGATTTTGTTGTGATGCCAACCTTGTGCTGAAGATTTCCAACTTCGTGTTGATGTTGTTTTGATGTCATCCTTGTGTTGAATATTTCCAGATCGTGCTGATGTTGTTGAGATGCCAGCTTCGTGGTGAAGATTTACAGATTTGTGCTGATGTTGTTGAGATGCCATCTTCGTGCTGAAGATTTCCAGCCTAGTGTTGATGTTGATGATGTTCTAGCCTTCATGTTGTGATGTTGTTGTTGATGAATATGCTCTATCTTTTGTGTTGTGATGTTGTTGTTGATGATGATGCTCCAGCCTTCGTGTTGTGATGTTGTTGTTGTTGATGATGCTCCAGCCTTTGTGTTGTGATATTGTTGTTGTTGATTTTGTATCAGCCTTGTGTTTTTATTTATGATGATGTATTAGTGTTATATTAATCCATGTTGATGCAGATGATGATGATGTCATTCCATCTCCCTGTTGCGGATGATGATATTTATGATGAGAAAAACTTCTAATGATTTATAGATATGCCAGTCAGTGTTCCAGATGTTGTTGATGTTGTTGTCGTCTCTCTCTCCTAATGATGTTGTAGAATACCCTTCTTCTTAACGGGGAGTGTTGAAATATTGTAACTGCAAAGAGTATTCTATTTATTATTGAGTTATTATTCATTAGATCAATCCCCTTTTGTGGATTTACCATGTTGGGCATTGTAATTGACCAAATACCCTTTTGTGGATTTATCATGTTGGGCATTGTAATTGACCAAATCCCCTTTTTTGGATTGGTCAAACCCTAAATATATTGTGCAAATTGAGAAGTCGCCCCCTAGGCTAATTAAAGTGGTTTTAACCACTAATAAGACAAGTCGGCCCTGCCTAGTGAAGAGACACCTTTCGAGCTCCTTCTAGTTTGTATAAATAAAGGAAGTCAACGCCCCATTTGATCACTCACTCATTCACTCACTTGGTGCGCAAGTCTGGTAGCTGCAGTTGGGAGAAGAAGGAAGAGAGAGGCGCATTTCTCAGTAGAGGATATTCTCTAGTGTTTGGTTTATTGTCTTGGCATTGTATTGGCTATCTATATTAAGGAAGTTTTTGATGGGTTTTCTCCCCTATGAGGGTTTCCCAGGATAAATGATGTGTATCTTGCGATTGTGTTTCTCTCAGTGATCCTATCTATGCTATGGTTATCTAGTAAATTGAAAAGAAACTTAATAATAGCTTAAAACTTAACAGAAATTACCCTTTCATCGCAAAATTCAAGATAAAGAGTTCAATTTTTCAATTTTTTTATAAATCCAACTCGAATTCGTCGCTCTCGCAACGAAACCAGACGTTCATTGCAAGAGCGATGCAAGTGAAGATAGTGGTTTGTCGTCGCTCTTGCGACGAACTTTGGTTATCGTCGTAAGAGCGACGATAACCATTGATCGTTACACTATTTGACAAAGTAAACATTGACTGTTATACTGTTTGACAAATTCAACATTGACTTGTTCAATGTTCGTCTCTCTTGCGATGAAAAAAATATCTATAAATATTTTGCAAATTAGAGATGTTGCGACAATATTGTTATAACAATGACAGTTTAGAAATGGTATTTTTGTGTGGAAGAATGTCACAGAATATTAGAGGTGGGAAAAAAAGTAAAGAGGGTGAAAAGGGTGATGGTAGTTTTTATTTCCCTTGCAAAAGATTTTGCACTACACGTCCCATAAGAATTTTAATAGCAACAACTAAAAACATTGTAGAAAATATGGGCACATTGATGGTGGTTCGAATGAATATTGTCCCATGGTAATTAGCTCTATATTCATTATCTATTTTTATATTGTTGATTATATATATATAACTAATTACCACAGGACAAAATTAGTTTTATATATATTGGTGGTTCGAATGAATATTTTCATTTGTTTCGTTTTTTGCATAATATCTTTTGTTTATTTATTTACTTATATATACATATCATGGTTCTAGTAATTATGTGTAATTTCAAACAATTAGGTAAGTACCAAGTTAAATATATGAATGTATATATCGAGGCTCTTATCGACGAGCTACTAAAGTTATGGGTTGGCATCACTGTGTATGACATTTGTAAACCAATCGGGGAGAAGAAATTTAAATTCCATGGAATACTTTTAGTAAAAATTCATGATGCCCCAGGACTAACACATTTTTGTGGTATGTAGCATTCTATTTCTCTTTAATACTATATCATTTTTTAAAGATATCATGTTGCATGTTTGATTTTTAAATAATCTCACCATATAATTGACATTAATCCATCTGGTGCAGGTCTTCAAACAAAGGGTAAATTTGCATGGCCAATTTGTGGTCCTAAGATGAAGTATCGTCATTCAAAAACTTTAGGAAAGGTGGTGTTTGATGAGTATATGCACCTCTTTCCTAAGAACCATATGTATCGTACTATTGAAAAACATATTTTCAATGGGAAAGAAGAGACTAGTTTAAAACCATGAAGAATGACACCTCACCTATGGAGGTTGGAATATAATATAAATCTTCAAGGTACGTAATTTCTTTATGTATCGTATATGTAATGTTTTGAATTTTTAGTTTAATTACTGAATTTATTTTACCGTATTTGACAATTATTGTTGTCATTTATTTTATGCTTCATGAAGGTCGCCATCATGAAGGTATTAATAATGGGGTTCCATGAGGAATGAAATATTATCCCACTCAATTCATGAGGTTTCCCTACTATGAGGAGCTAAAAATAGCTCATTTGTTTGATATAATGCATATCGGGAAGAATGTGACATAAACGTTATGGCGAATCATAGATGGTAGGAGGGATAAAGAAAAAATTGTCAAAATTTGTATTGACATTCAGGAAGTCAATCATGCAATGTGAAGTGTGATCCAATCAAATAGAGATGGAGACCGAAATAAACTTCCATGGTTATTAATAGAGAAACAAAGCAATGATGTAAAAGAGGTCATTGAAAGAATTAAATTTCCCACGGGTTTTGCTTCAAACATAAATAGTATCTTAATGAAGAAAGGTGAATTTGGTGGGGTAAAAACACATGATCAACATACCTTCATTAAGGTAATAATTTTGGTATACATATTTATATATTGGCCTTATACATATTTTAAGTTTTTTTATTTTTTTTGTCTACTTTGGTCGAAACAAATAATGATTCATTTTTTTTGTTACAGTATGTTCTACCGCTATCTCTTCCAAATGACTTTGACAACAACGTCAAACAAGTTATATATGATCTTGGAAAATACATGAGGTAAGTAATTGTGATTTATATGCATAATGTTCTTTCAATTTGTTGTTGTACTTAATGACATGTGTTTTACTTGTAATGTAATATATTATATTATGCTATGTTGAAACATGTTATTTTCTTGTGTCATGATCTCATGTAGATGGTTGTCATGGAAAGAAATCCATGAAGATGATATAAAGTATTGGAAGAGAGAAATTCCTCGGCTCATGTGTGAAATGCAAAAGTATATACCTCCAACATTTTCCAATGCACAAGAACACTACCTCATACACCAAGTTGAGGAGATTGAAATTTGTGGACCTATACACACAAGGTCAATTTGGATGGTGGAGAGGCACTTGAAATCATTGAAGGCTTTGGTTAGACAAAGAGAATGTCCTGAGGGTTCTATGGTGGAGGGATATATGTTATATCAATCCATGCTGTATATTAGTCACTATCTTCCTAAATTATCATCGCCAAGTATGCATGCAGTGGATCGCATTTGGGATGTGAACTCCATCAAAAAAATTGAAGATCAGGAGCACCTGTTGGGGAAAGGTAGAATGAAAAAAATGAGAGGTAATATATTAATAATTGTGGAGATTTATATCAATACATATAAATTTTCATTTTTTTGTGTATATGATCATACTCATTATTATATTAATATATGTTATTTCATAAATTATTAATATTTACCATGGACATTATAACTAATATTTAATATTGGTGAATTATGATTTTTTTATTCAGTTGCATAATATTGAGATGCACTTCATTTATACATTGCAAACAATCTTGACTGGATGAATGTATGGATTGAAAGATGTAAACAACATCATGGAGATAGGTTATCATGGAATTGGTTGTCTGAGTTGGTTAGAGAACCTCGTCGTAATGAAGATTCCAATGTTACGCAAAGGGAAATTGATTTAGCACATGGTTTGAAAGATGGACATGCAAGCAAATTCACCCATTTTATTCAGTTATTTTATATTATATTAATGTCACTACATGTGTACTTATATTTTTTTTCAGATAATTTCCAAGTTATACAAATATGTTAATTTATTAATTGACAATGCATCTTTTACATATATGGCATATTGCAGTTGAAACACCACAAGGCTATGTGGTGCAATGGTCGTAAATTTCGCATCAAATAGTTGGATGAAACCAGGAAAACTTATGACAGTGTGATAAATGTAGTATTCGAGGTCACTAATGTTTCATCTAGGAGTGACAGACATCCTCGAGAATCTGAAAATAGATACTATGGGTATTTGAATGACATACTTGAGTGTGACTTTAATTCCTTCAAATTAGTTTCGTTCGATGTCAAATGGTATAGGTTACGAATGCATGAACTCAATGAGGAAATAAATGTTATTCAACATGCCAACGGATTTATGATGATTAAAACAAGGGTGTTTGAAAGAGGACATGATCGCTATGTTTTTCCAAGCTGATGTGAACGGGTCTTTTACTCAATTTTTCCAGGTGAGAGGGATTGGTCATTTGTTGTTAGATATGATCCAAGAGGAAGGCCAATTAAGTATACTCGTGTACAGAAAGAAGATGATATTGAAGATCAAGAAGATGATTCCCCAGATCAAACAGAGCCGAAAGATCATGCATGGTTGACAGATGAAGAAGATGAAGAAGACCGTGATCCAGACATAGGAGACAATGCAGTTCTTGATGATGATGTCAATGAAAATATGCTCAAAATGACATTGATGACAATGATGATATCGTCAATCCTTTCAACATCGTTTCTAAACCGGATGATGATACATATGTTGAGTTCGAAGAAGAAGAAGATACATAATAAGGATGATTATACAGATGTTGAGTTGGATCAAGTACGTGACTATATATTTTAATTTGTATGAATTATTCTCTTAAAATAATTTACTTATGTCATTGGTTAATTACATGTTTTTAAGTTTTATTGGATGTTTTTATATCCTATGTTACATGTTGTTTAATTATTAAGTGAAACCTGAAAATAGTCACCAATATACTAAAGTACGTGGTAAACTAAAAATATCATTTACAAACATATAATTTAATTTACCTTCATAAATTTTTGTTTTTGTAGTTTCTATGCATGAATCTTACTAGGACGTTGCTTTCGATTATTTTCTATTTTATAGATTGGGTATTGGGGAATTGAGAGTGATGTGTGGGGGAGGGGAGGGGCCATATGAGCTTCCACCTTCATGTGGTTGGCCTTGTTCAGTAGAGAATAAATTATTCCTGAAACAAGAGAAGCTCATTCATTTTGATACCATCACGATCATAGATGTCATCATTGTTGTCATAGTATTGCATCAACGAAGTTTCGATGAACGTGTTTGTCACTTCTATAGAATTTTCGTTGAAACTATTTGAAAACATGGAACTTTGGCCCATGAATTATGTGGCAAGAAGAACATGCATTTCCAAACTCAAATATGACTCACACAACCACTGATCTATATATCTGATCTCGGCCTCATTTCATTTGAACTTTTCATTGTGATGAAAAATCCCTCATTTTCATTCATTGTTTAATCAAAACCACAAAATATGCCCTTGCAGTACTAGATGTGGGAACGCGTGTATTTTTGAACGAATTTTAAAAGGAACAGCAAAAATACATTGTACTAGGAGTACTAGACATATGGTCGGCAACAGTGACATGTGAATGGGGCCAACATTGAAATTTTTTCAAATTGTTTTTGTATGCACTAAAATTTGACATGGATAGACTATTTGCATGCCTTAATGATATGGGAGGGTTTATGGACTCAAATAATTGACTCACACACCGACCATTTGTTTCCATCACAAATTAATCATGTAAACCATAAACCCTATTTTTCTTTCAAAGTACACAAATAGCTTAACACAATTTTTAAGTTTAGCGCATCAGTCTTTCTTCATTTTTATTTCAAGTTCTACAATGTTGTATGTGTGTCATAGTTGTGATGAAAAATCCCACATTTTTGTTCATTGTTTAATCAACACCATAAAAATATGCCCTTGCAGTACTATATGTGGGAACGTCTGTACTATTGAATGAATTTTAAAAGGAAAAACGAAAATACATTGTACTAGGAGTACTAGACATATGGTAGACAACAATGACATGTGAATGGGGCCAACGTTGAAATTTTTTCAAATTGTTTCTGTATGCACTGAAATTTGACATGTATAGACTATTCGCATGCCTTAACTATATGGGAGGGTTTATGGACTCAAATTAATTGACTCACACACCGTCCACTTGTTTCCATAATCAATTCATCATGTAAACCATAAACCTTATTTTTGTTTCAAAGTACACAAATAGCTTGACACAAGTTTTAAGTTTGGAGCATAAGCCTTTCTTCATTTTTCTTTCAGGTTCTACATTGTATATACAATGTTATATGTGTGTCATAGTTGTGATGAAAAATCCCTCTTTTTCATTCATTGTTTAATCAACACCATAAAAATATTCCCTTGCATTACTAGATGCAGGAACGTGTGTACTGTCGAACGAATTTTAATAGGAACAACGCAAAGACATTATACTAGGAGTACTAGACATATGGTCGACAACAATGACATGTGAATGGGGCCACCGTTGAAATTTTTTCAAATTGTTTATGTATGCACTGAAATTTTACATGGATAGACTATTCACATGCCTTAACGATATGGGAGGGTTTCCATACTCAAATCAATTGACTCACACACCCACTTGGGAGGGTTGGAGGCCTTGTTCACAACACATGCTACCTAGAAGGTTTATTTTCCACCATAAGGATATTGTTTCCCTATTATGATCATAGTCAAGGCCCTGAGATTTGTCTTTAGTGAGGAAAACATATTAATGGAAACCATATGCACCTCCCAGGAAAAGGACCCCCTAGTGAGGGTTCATTTCATAGTTCTAGGTGTTGTTCATAGACTTGCAAACAACCCATACAATGGACTCATGTGTTGGCTCGAGCACTCATTCAAGGCTCTTGAGCTCAAGAATATTCAACAATATCATGAGGCACTTGTTTTCCTTCCT
>SNQJ01S0172551.1:13879-34303 GCA_010110895.2 Picea sitchensis
CTTGATGTCTCACCTGTGTTTTCTGTCACATTTCCTCACTAAGGATAACACCAACAACATCATCAAATTTTAAAGTATTTGAACCAGAGAAAGAGCTACTTATAGCCATGACCAAGTCGTTCCAGCTTTCTGGCAATGAGCATAATATTAGAAGAGCCCTGACCTCATCATCAAAGTCCACTTTTACATAACTTAGTTGATTAGTAACCGTATCAAATTCATTTAAATGATCTACAACAGACCCACCTTCTAACATCTTCATATTAAATCATCTCTTCATTAGAAATACCTTAATAGATTCCAATGGTTTTTCATACAGTTTAGCCAATGCGTCCATCAACTCCTTCGTTGTCTTTTCTTTCGAAATATTGAAATCCCCCGACGTTGTCAGACTCAGTCGTATCGCTCCTAGTGCCTTTCTGTCAAGAACCTCCCATTCTTTTCCCTTCATGTTCATCCACTTCTTTGCTATTCCACCCAACGGTAGAAATAGATCATTCTGATATAAATAATCTTCCATCTGCATCTTCCATAACAAGTAGTTTTGGCCGTTAAATTTCTCGACCCTAAAATTTTCTTCTTTCGCCATTGCTCCCACTCGAACCACGAACCCTCTTTTCATGCAAGTTACATTTTTCTCTGATACCAGTTGTTAGAAAAATAGGATCGCGGAGCAATAAAATAAAACAAATGCGGAAATAAAACACAGAAGATACAAAATACAATAGAGACACAGATATACGTGGTTCACCTAGTGTGATCTACGTCCACCATAGAAATTGTCAAGACCTTCCTTTATTATTATCCATCAAATGAAGGGATACAACCTACAACACACTCGTTGTAACATCATATTCTTTCTCTCACGGTCTCCTCACTCAGAATACAATATTCACAATGATACATAGCCGCAATACATTTCCCTCATAAAAGAGGGTTTCCTTCTAGGGAAAAAAACCCTAACATAACTTCTACCGTCAAATTTGCGACCTTATAATGAACGGTCTAGATTTACAATAAAATTACAATATAAATTTACAAGGAAAATTTTCCTTCTGGGGCTTTGCCCCCGAACCCCCCCTTGCACTCCCTCTCCTGGAGGAGTGTTCATTCTTCCAAGGTGTAAAGTCTTCATGGGGTACAAACACTGCTGAAAAAAAAAGACCTCTGGATCAGGAAGATAATCAGGCTCCACAACCAACAATGATGTGCATTGTTTGTGTGGGATTTAGATTTATATTTGTTTCTTTAGATTTAGTTCGTCGTGTTTGCGAAAAATAGTATAGATAGTTGCACCATTGACAAGTATCGCATTCTGCCTCAAATTTTTGGATGTCCTTCATGCCTTTCCAAAAGAAAGAATTCTTAATCCCATCATATGTTTTTTGAAAGACAGAATGAACCACCATAGGAGAGGAGTGTAATTCAAATAACACTTTGGATTTAAATGAGGAATTCCAAACTAGATAAATATGCCCTTTATAGTATATCTCATCATTATTTACACCACAATCACATAGAAATCTATAACACAGTGACACATTATTTACTTTGGAAACCCAAATGGGAAAAACAACATTTAATTGACTTTGATTAATCCTTTATTTCTTGATAATTGTGAAGGTTACAAATGCTTCTATCTCTTTGGATCATTCTTAGTATTCACATGGGAATTTGAACATTTCCTCTTAGTCTGAGCCAAAGAAACCATACGAAATAGTTCGGCATGAATTTATTGAAGGACGACAATACTAAGGGTTCAACTAGAAGGCTAGTTGTCCCCTAACTCCAGAACTTACCCCAAGCCTAGCATTGGCCTTCTCCTTTGTCTTTTCCAATTAATATTTTTAGTATGGTTCTCATGTTTTATTTTTCTTTGATATATATATATATATATATATTACATTTCCTTTTCTTTTTCTCCATGCTTAAATTGGGAATGAAATATTAGATCATGGGTGTGGACACCAACTGACATAGCATGGGGCCCTTCATGCCATCAAACCCGTCTCCTACATTGTTAACAGTCATGATCCTTGATTCTACTGCTAGAATTATTCATGTATTGAGCATGACAACATCTGAACCGATAACCAATATTTTTCGTGGATCCAATTTAGATCATTTATCACTAGGGAAGGTGTTGGTGAAGGAAAGGCTAGTGATAAAAGTTTCTTAGTGTAGATGTTTTTCACATAGAATTCACCTTATTGACTTGTTTAGATGTGAATATTGTTAATTATAATAATAAGACGAAGGGGAACATGAGTAGTGTTTACCTAATGTGAGTTGGTCAATAGTGATGATGTAGTCCTCATGCGGGAATGCATCACCAAAAAATGATAGAGATGATGACATGAATAGCGTGTATGTAGTCATGGTTGAGAAGGATGTTGTAGTCTAAGGTTCTTGTCAATATGTTAAGGAAAAATCCTTCATATTCAGATGGTCACCCATCAAATGATTATTCATAGCTCATGAATTCCCTAATAGTGGGGTAATCTAACATAAGGGGTAGCTTAACACTATTGGATTTATTACAGTATTATATCTACATGTGGCCATGGCTCGTGTATCATTATTACTAATTGTAATTATGGATAGAGTCATATTCTTTATACTTTTATTGTATTAAAAGGTGTGATTAAGGTTGACCTAGTCAAACTTGATATGTGGGCTCAATAATTCTCTTGGGGTGCCAGTTCTTGTTTCGTGGGAACCAAATCTACAAAATGTTAATCTCTTTTTCTTTTAAGATATAACGTGAGAAGCAAAGCAAGACCCGGTGCCTTATGCTTGGGCTATGGAGTCTAGGCAACAAATAGAACTTGAAAATGGATAAAGAAGATGTGACAAAACTACCAAACAACAAGTGTTATCAGTCAAGGATAGATCTGATATATATGCAACAACCATATGAAATGTTCAACAAAGACACAACAACACATCCATAAAATTCTTGCACTCACATAAGACATTAAAGATGAGTTTAGAGTAAGAGAGATAACCTTCTATTGAATGAACAACCCCTTAAGCTATATCCTTTAGAAGGGGCACAAGCTATCTCAATTATTATTATTATTTTAAAATAAATATATGTATGTTGGGTCATATCAGGAGTACAAATTCTCTTTGATAGTTCATCAAAAGTTGAAATTCTTATAGTAACTTCCTTGCATTATGAAGAGCATGAATAATAATGTTGTTAAGTGACAAAGTTTGAAGAACATTCATGCTTAACCACCTTATCAAGAACCATACTGGTCTCCTCAATGTTTATTAATTCTTGCAAAGACCAACCATTAATGTAGTAAATGTTATAACATTAGGATTGTATCCCTTGGACAGCATCTCATCCAAAACATTGTAAGCTTCCTCCCACCTACCTTCTTCACTACTTCAGTTTTTCTTCCTCCAATTGCATGTGAACCAAATGATTTACAACACCCATATCTTTTAAGATTATACCCAATATTAGACTGTCTATATAAACCCAAATGTCAACAATAATCATTGATCCAAGGAGTTAAAAATTCATTTTGACATAAAGACATCGATATTCTATAACATTGGCACAATTTAATAGATAAACAAAATCTCCTCTTCTTGAATATGCACCCTCTCTACAAAGATTAATTCATGCTAGTATCACATGATTTTCATAACTTGAAAGAGAGAGAGACCTCCATTTTTTATTTTATTTTTATAACTTGGGACTTGAAAAGAAGTCTAGTTTAGTAAATCAAGGTGAAGGCCTTCAGAATTTGTCGATGTTCTTGGTGATTATTTACATATAATATATGTTGTTCGTGAGGAATCTAATGTCTCACTTCATTGACTTTTAGAGAGTTATTATTGTTGACTACATCACCTTAGCATGATCTTTAGTAAGAATTTCAAATTTTCATAGGCATCTCGTTTAACACCCATATGATGTCTTAGAAAGTGAAACTCTTAGTGGAAACTGCAAGACAAATAAGTGGAACAACAATTCCACAAGTGACAACAAGATTTTCCTACCATTTGTTCAAACCATTGTAGCACATCTTTGCAAAATCCAACAATGGATATATATAGAAATGAAAATTAATCAAGCACTAATGTTTGCTTGAAGGCCATTGGACTTTGTTCTAATGCAAAAATGTTTAGTGTAGTCCTCAAAGGCCCACATAATATATGGCATGCATCCATATCAAGTAGAATTTTCTAACTAGATTATAACCATTGGTTGCACATAAAAATGACCATAACTTGAATGTGTCATTTGCACTTCAAATGATAGGCCATCTCTTCGAGAAAAACAAATGAATATAATATTAGCATCATGGCTTTCACTTCATACATAGCAGGCATTAAACATAGAAGTTTTATCTTCCATGTCATGATTTTAATTGTTGTATTTGGATCACCACTGTGTTGTTTCCTTATGGACCCATGTAGCATACTCCCACTTTTTACTCAATACCAATTGTTATGTTCTTAAGCAAAGAGATAAGCAAGTAACCCAAAAACAATATAGTGAGTGCTCCCATAAATTCACCTTTTCTTTCACGTGAGAGCTATTATAGAGACATTAGCATAAACATGGATGACAATTTGGGATAAATTGATACAAGAGATGGATTACAAGTGTCATTAATAGCTCTTACAATGTAGGAAATGAAATCTATCCCCTTTATGCCAAAAGAGGCTTAGAAAGGTACTCAAAAAAAAAAGGATCTTGGTGTTTCTAGGAGAAAATTAATTTTCTTCATATTAGTAACTTTGTACTTTCCAACTAAAAGAAAACATGAAGTTCCATTTCATGATATCATTAGTTTGTAATAGATATATGGGGCAAAATTTGTCCTATAACTCTTAATGCATGATTCTGCAAAACTGGTCCTTTTTTCTTACCTATTGGATTTCCTATGATTCCAAAAACCTTAGTATCTCTACCCAATTTCTTTATCTTGTATTTGGTTATTAGATCCATCAATACTAGTTGACCTGAAATTGATTCCTTCCCTACTCCCAAGGAGCCAAATGTAATGTATCCATCAAACGTTGAGCAAAGAATCCAACTAATTATCCCTCTGGTAGAAATCATCGATGCAATAATGGAAACTTGAGAGTGAGAAAACATTTGAAAACCCCAATCCACATTGGTAACATTAGTGGAAGTTGTTGTAAATTTTACAATGTTGGTTCCTATGGATTGTAATCGTGTAATAATGTGACAAAGTTTTTTAATTGATGAAATACTTTGAAATTATGATTTGAAACTATGATCACAAATTCTTGATTTCTTGTCATGCATGATTTTTATGAAAACAGTTTCCACCTGGTGCTCCACATCAACATAGTCGACATCCAATTCCATATCCAGATAAAGTACATCAAGATGTGTTGCTTCATCACATTCTTACACACCTCCCAGGCAATTTGGCTTATAAGTAATCGAGATGGGTAATGGCCTTTCTTTTAGCAGAATTACTAAATCGGACTTTGGATTGAAGTTATTTAAAAAATCGATTATGACATCAACAATGTATGTGCCATCAAATTTGACTTGTTGCATTTGCTTTAGTGTCTCTTGCACCGAATGTAATATGATAAGGCAACAAATAAGACATCCTTTATTTTGAACCATTGTTGTTTTATGACTTGGATGTATTTTAATTGAAAGGGTATAATGGGATGTTTTTTAAGACAGATTGAGTATATTTCCCATCCCAACCCATTTCCCAATGATTCCTCCGCTGTTTTGTATTATATTTTATACAAATATTTATAATTAGCATTCAATGTTTGAGGTTTGATGACACCGGGAGGGGACTTTTGAAACAAATCTCAAATGTCACTCATGGTTCTTCCATTGTGTTGCAAGATAAATAACTAGGGTTCAAGGACATCAATTATTATTATTATTTTAAATAAATATATATTGCCACAATAGCGATGAAACATTGCAACGAACTATCGACCCTTCGTCACAAGAGCGAAAAATAGTATAGATTCTTGTGAAGAATTATATATACTATCGACAAACCTTTTTCATCGATAGTATAGATAGTTCGTCGTAAGAATCTATATTATTCGTCGCACGATCAATGAACTAGGGTATCGTCTCTCTTGCGACGATAGTGCCACTTCATCGCTCTTGTGATGATATCCCTTCTTTGTCACTATGGCGATGATAGCCCTATTTCATCGCTCTTGCGACAACATACCTATTTTTTTGATCTTGTGATGACCACTGTTGGTCGTCTTTATTGCAACGACCATCGTTGGTCATCTCACTTGCGACAACTTCCTTGGGTCGTTTCTCTTGCAAAGTTTTCTCAGGTTCGTTGCACTTGCTATGGCACATGAAGCGACATTTGGGAGACCCAATATTTTTCGCAATAGCCACAACATAACGTTGAAAGAGCCATCACGACGATTAGTGGCAGCTTATCTCTGAGAAGAGATATGACGACTATGCTCATTCACAAGAAGATGAGTACAATGAGGATCTGAAGGCATTTTTACAATAAACATGAATTCCAAAACCCTAGACATCCAAAAACCTAAACCTAGGAGATGAAGCGCCAAAAGTCATGTGGGCCTCGTTGGGCTAAGTTAGTACATCAACTTCTCAAGGTCGTAACTTTTGCATGCAATATCCGTTTAGGGCGCATGATATATCGTTGGAAAGGAATTGACAAGGAGATTCATTTATGGGTCTCAATCAAAGCCTTTAATTATTAATGAGCTGACCGATCCTGAAAAAACATTGTTTGGTCCCTCAAAATGGCCCCAAAAGTTTGGGACCTGAAAATTTGCTAAAAATAGTAAGTTGCCAAAAAATTGCTTTAAGCCAGNTGGGTCTCAATCAAAGCCTTTAATTATTAATGAGCTGACCGATCCTGAAAAAACATTGTTTGGTCCCTCAAAATGGCCCCAAAAGTTTGGGACCTGAAAATTTGCTAAAAATAGTAAGTTGCCAAAAAATTGCTTTAAGCCAGTTGGAAAAGGTGGGTGGCCACTGAGATCCTCCTGGATCAATCCTCCCCCCTTATGAAGTGATGGTTTCCATTCCGTTGAGTTCCCCCATCATATGAGGAATTTTTTGTTGAATTTGGCCCCGGGTGAGCCACTTTCCTTGGTGTAGGAGCTACCCTGCTTTGACAACTCGATAAAGTTGGATCCTCTGCTGGCGAGTGCCCTTGACCTATATTTCCACAACTTGATCAGTGGATTAATGTTCCATGCAATCAAGGTTGAGCTCTGTTGGTGTCAATTGTTTTGTTATCTCCGAGGTGTCCAATAATGTTGGAAAATAAGGGCGAAAGAGGTCCACATTGAACATTGTGTGCAAGCCAAGGAAGGGGGGAAGGTTGAGCTCGAAAGAATTGTTACCCACGGCCTTGGTGATGGTGTAAGATCCATAACGGAGTGGATGAAGCTTTTGATGAGGCCTTGTAAGGCATTCTTTCTACAAGTGTAACCAAACTTTGTCTCCCACCTAAAACTAGTGTGGCACTTGATGTTGATCACAGCGTTGCTTGTACTTGGCATTGGACTTCTATAAAATATATTGAACTTATTGGTGGATGTGGTGGATCCACTCAATGGAAAAGGTGGCTTTATCATCTCTAGTTGGAGCATGCGGCGAGTCTTCCTGGGTGGCCACAAGGGGTAGTGCAACATCCATGGGACCCAATGGTTGAAATCCCAACCCTTCTTGAAAGGGGTTGTGGTCGGAGCTATGTATGGATCTATTGTAGTTGTGTTAAACATAGGGAAGACTCTCATCCCAAGTGCGAGGGTTCTTTCAATTGTACATGTGCAAGATGTGCACGATCATCTGGTTAATGACCTCAGTTTGGCCATACGTATGGGGGTGGAAGACAGTGGACTTGGTGAGCTTGGTGTCCAATAGTGACCAGAGGCTTGACGAGAATGTGTTGAGGAACCTGATGTCCTGATATAAGATAATGGTGTGTGGGATCCCAAAGTGTACCCACACTCGTTCAAAGAAAATCTTGGCAGTGGCCTCCGTTGTGATGCTCTTCTTGCGGGCAGTCAGAATCACCATCTTGGAAAAGCAATCAACAACCACAAAAACACAATCATTTCCCTGCTTGGTGGATGAAAATCCTGACATGTAGTCCATTGATATGGATTCCTAGGGTCTATCGGAAGTGGGAAGAGGAGTGTACGAGCCTTTCTTCTTAGTCGTTGGTTTGGAAATAGTGCAAGACCAGATATACTCGTTGACATCATGTCGTAGTTTTGGATAGTAAAAATGTCGCTACATCACTGCCACTGTCTTTTCCATGTCAAAGTGTCCTTCCACCCAACAGTAGTGCGCTTCCTAAATCAGCTTCGCTCGCTTTCTTGATGGAACGCAGATATGGACCAGATGGCATAAAAACCCATCCTGAAGATGGAAATTAGTGATAGTTATGTTTGCGCCCAACATCTGGTAGGTGTTGGCAAAGTCAGGATCTGTCTCATAGAGGTGGGGCCATTCGGAGGTCTCATGGCTGCAAGAATCTATCACTGTGGTGGGTGTTGCGACTGGAGGTCGATTGAGGCAATCAATCACTTGGTTGGTACTTCTTGTTTTATACTTGATGTTGAGGTGGAACTTTTGAAAATATGTGGACCACTTCTGATGGAGGTCATTATGCAATTTTCCTTGTGTCTGCATGAACTGCAACGACTTATGATCAGTGTGGATGATTGTCTCCTTCTTGAGAATGTAATGACTCCACTGGCAGCACACTTGCACAATGGAGTACATTTATTTGTTGTAATTAGGGTACTTACGGACACCATCTGATAGTGTCTCACTATGATAGGCCATGGGGTGGGCGTGTTGAGTGATGATTGCGCCCACATCATAGTCTGAAGCATCTGTCTCGATCTCAAAGGGTTGTTGCAGGTCAGGTAATGAAAGCACTGGGGCTGAGCACAAGCGTTTATTTAGATCTTCGAACGCTTTCTCTTGGTACAGGCCCCACACAATTGTTTCCTTGCCACCACCCATGAGAATCCCAACAAGAACCTACGATAGAAATTAGCAAGGCCTAAGAAGCTCTGAAGCCCAGTGAGCATGGTTAGGGCTGGCCAGTCACAGATGACTTGGATCTTGGCTGGATCAACATGCACACCATGTGCATCAAAAATGTAGCCTAATTAATGGAACTTGTCCATGTAGAAGGATCATTTTCCCAAGTTGACATATATTTTTTTCTACCGCAGAGTGTGCAGAACCTGTTGAATATGATACAAGTGTTATACTTGAGTCTTGTTGTAGATGAGGATGTCATCCAGATACACCACCACAAAATAATTAGTGAAAGGCCGAAAGATATTGTCCATCATCCTCATGAAAGTTGTTGGGGCATTTGTCAAACCAAAGGGCATGACCAGCCATTGAAAAAAGACCTTCTTTTGACTTGAAGGAATTTTTCCATACATCTGTTTGTTCCATTGGGAGCTGATGGTAGTTAGACTTCAGATCAATCTTACCAAAGTATTTTCCCCCCTTGAGTTGATCAAGGAGATCGTTGATTTGGAGAATCAAGTACCAGTTCCTCACTGTGATTTTATTTAGGGCCTAATAATCAATGCAGAGTCACCAGGTCACGTCTTTCTTCTGCACCAACACGATTGGGCTTCCACAAGGTGATGAGTTTGGTCGAATGTGCCCCTTGTGGAGAAGTTCTTGGATATGATGTTTGATCTCCTCATTTTCTAGCAGAGAGCGGTGATAGACTGGCCCATTGGGTAGTGGTGTGTCAGGGGTCAGATCAATTGGATGCTTGACCTGACAATGCATAGGTACCCCAATAGGTGATGAGAAGATGTATTTGTATTCTTCCACGACCTTAGCTTATTTTGCGTGGAGAGGTCGGTCGCAGAGGTCATGGATGTGGTTGCAACCTTTCCCTCACTCTGAGAGAAAATCATGAAGAAGAAAAAATTATTGGTTTGAGAAATGGCCTTCCTTCCTTTCTTGGCAGAGATCAAGGAAACATCACTAGGTGGGACTATCTCGGGTATCTTGTACAATTTCCTGTTCAAAGAAATAATAACACTGCAAGGCCTAGACTCATATACAACATGAAGTTTCCATAAATAAGGTTGGCCTAAAATAATATCACAAACTTCAAGGGGAGAAACATCACACAATACCTCATCTTTGAATGGCTTCATTCCATAAGACAAGCAACATTGTTAGCTGACGCGAAGATCGCTTCCTTGACAAAGCCATCCGATAGTGTAGGGTTGCGGGTGCAGCATTGTTGGCAAGGCTAGCCACCTGACGACCTCTGCTGAGATGAGCTTCTTCTGGCTACTGCTATCAACGATGGAGTGCAATGGAGTGCCTTTCACCCACATCTGTGAATGAAAGAGACGCTCGCCTTCCTCTGTCGCATCAGGTTCACCGGGTTGGATCTTGGTGGTAGCAATGGTGGCACTGGGTTCCATGTCAATGATATGTCTCCCCTTTTATGGTTTTGACTCAGAGTCAGAACCCGCATCTGATTCAAAGGCTTTTACCTTAGCCACCAATGATTGCTTTAAGAGACAATCAATAATGTTATTCCAGGGGCTCTTATGGAAGTCACACCACTTCCCGGTATCTTTCTTTTCTTCCCATTGTCCTTATTTGCTTGTGGATTGGAATGGTTGTCTTGAGGTTGCCAGACTTTTCTTTCTCTTTTGTTCTATGGGTCGGGGCTGCCCTTTCCCTACTTCTTATATGAGGGGTTCCCAGACCCAAACTTTCGCGTCTTTTGTTTAAGCTTCTTCTTGATTTTGACGGCATATTGACAGGCCGCGCCCAAGCATGAGATGTCCAAAAAATCCATTTCCGTCTAGATGTATCTATGTAGACCGCAGCGATACTTGAGCACCAGATGTTTCTCATAATATTTGATACCCACCTTGGTGTGCAAGGTATGGAAGACATTGGTGAACTCTGGCATTGTTTGGTCTCTTTCCTGCCATAGTGTGGTCCATCTTGTATACAAGTCATCATAACTTCCAACAAGGTAGTATTATTCTTTAATATCATCCCTGAAGGAACCCCAAGTGGGTGCAACTACAAATAATGTGGATCCCTCTATTTCCTTTTGCTCACATAAATTATCCCACCAATATTTGACATGGGGGACGGCCTTGAGGAGCGCAAATGTAATATTTTCTCTATCGAAAAAGTTGTGGAAAGAAAAATACCCTTCTAGAAGGTTTAACCATTTATCTACGGCATCTGCATCTATTTGACCTTCAAATATAGGAATATAAAAATTTATTTGTACCTTGAAGGGGGCGGTGCCTCCGTTTGAGGTGGATGCATCGCTTGTCGGAAATCGTCGAAGGATTTGTGCAAAGTTTTCCATCATCTCATTCCTTTGTCGCTCAAGGGATTCCTCGAGAAATTTTTTGAAAGGATCTCATGTCCCATCGTATTTATTTTCTCCCACCATGGGTGGTTTCTTGGGCATGTGAGAGAAATTTCCCTCAAGAGAAACAAGCTCGAGACCCAACTCTCTATACCCTGACCGCGTCGTGGACATGCATTAAAAAACGATAAGGAGCAGACCTCTCTGATACCACTGATCCAGATTTAGGAGTGGAACGAAATGAAACCATAGATTTATAATATTAACACAGAGACACAGTGAACAATAATAGAGATACAGTAAAACTTGACTTCTATTAAATAAGAAATATGTTGAAAACTGTAAAATACAGACTGAAAATAAGCTTTCTAGAATGGTGGCAGCTTATCTCTGAGAAGAGATGTGACGGCTATGTTCATTCACAAGAAGATGAGTACAATGAGGATTTGAAGGCCTTTTTACAATAAACATGAATTACCAAACCCTAGACACCCAAAAACCTAACTCTAGGAGATGAAGCACCAAAAGTCATGTGGGCATTGTTGGGGTTAGTACATCAACGTCTTGGGGTCGTAACTTTTGCATATGATCTCCGTTTAGGGCACACGATAACTCGTTGGAAAGGTATTAAGGAGGAGATTCATTTAGAGGGATCCATAAAATCCCTTGGATTTCATTGAGTTATCCGATCATGAAAAAACATCGTTTGGGCCCTCAAAATGGCCCTAAAAGTTTAGGACCTGAAAAACTGCTAAAAATAGTAAGTTGCCAAAAAATTGTTTTGAGCCAATTGGAAAAGGTGGGTGGCCATCGAGATCCTCTTGGATCAACATTGGATTTGACAAGGATGCATTCGCATGGACCCTACGAAGGTCAAGGTAGTCGAATATTGGGAAGAGACGCAAACAATTCAGGACATGATAGTCTTCCTTGGACTGGCCAACTACTATTTTAAGTTCGTAGAAGGCTACTGCAAGATTGCTACACCACTGATTGACTTTTTGAAAAAGGAGAAAGCATGGAACTGGACAAAGAGGAGCAAGTCTGTGTTTGAAGAGATAAATTGCAGAATTGTCACTTCCCACATGTTGAGTATGCTAGACTTTGAGAAATCGTTTGAAGTGAAAACAAATGCATCAAACTTTTCCATTGGAGGGGTTTTAACACGGGAGGGAAATTTGGTTTCTTTTGAGAACAGAAAACTCCAATATTGCGAACAAAGATGCCCTGTGCATGAGAAGGAGATGACTACAACGGTACATTATTTGCAGACTTCAAGACACTACTTGTTGGGCAAGTCGTTTGTCACGAAGACAAACAACATTGTGAAAAGTTACTTCGCGACGCAACCAAAGTTGTCACACAAGTAGGAAAGGTGGCAAGACTTCCTCGCATAATTTGACATGACCATTGATTATAGGTCAAGAAGGATAAATGTTGTAGCAGATTCTTTGAGCAAAAAGGCACAACTTGTTGTCCTAGAGGAGGAAGACAATTTTCCTACAACAAGGGTTAGTCAGATTCATGTCTTGGAAGAGTTGCACAAAAATATCAAGGAAGGGTTAGAGCATGATCACATAGAAAAGAACATCATGAAACAAGTGGAGGGGAAAATATGAAAGCTTTGGCTACGCAATGGAATGTTGTACTTTGGGGAGTGAATCTATGTCCCTAAGTCATCCAACCTCAGAACGAAACTCGTAAAGAAATGTCATGAATCACTCTGGGCTAGCCACCTAGGACCACAGCGAACGATGACATTGTTGGAGTGATGATACTTTTGGGAGTGAATGAAGTAGGATGTGGAGGAGTACATTTTCACTTTTCTTATATGTCAAGAGGATAATATGGACACCTGAATGAGAGAATGACTATTGCAACCTTTACCAATTTCGGAGAGACCATAGAAAAGTGTCTCTATGGACTTCATCACACAACTTTCGATGGTGCAGGGATACACCAAGATTTTGGTCATGGTGGATCAATTCTCCAAGTATGTCATCTTCATTGCGATGAAGATGCCTTGTAGCATTGAAGAAGTTGTGAAGTTTTTTTTCAAGCACATAGTGAAGTATTGGGGTCTTCCTTTGAACATTGTGTTAGATAGAGATGCAAGGTTCATGATTAAGTTTTAGACAACACTGTTCAAGCTTGTAGGGACAAAGTTGTTGAATATTTCATCCTACCGTCCGTAGAAAAATGGGCAGACTGAACGAATCAACGCACTTTTGGAGGACTACTCGCGACACTATGTACAGGTAAATAAAATTAATTGGTCGAACTTGTTGGACATTACCTAGTGCAGGTACAACTTGCAGAAGAGTTCATCAATAGGATATAGTCCCTTTAAGTTGACGAACATACAACAACCCAAAACTCCTCATTTTGTGACACGTGGATACTGTGGGATGAATCCAGTAGTCATGGGTTTCATGAAGAGTTGGCAGGATCGATTAGAGAAAGCTTGCACACACTTGACTAACGCAACAGATAGAATGAATCAGTAAGCATATCACAGCAGGCGCGACACAGAATTCTAAGTAGGAGAGTTGGTCTTACTCAAGTTGAGCAGATATTAGCTCCCACCACCTAAAGGAATGGCTACATCTCTCGTGTGGAGGTATGAGGGACCGTACCAAGTTCTTGAGAAGATTGGCAACATCACCTACAGATTGGAGTTGTCATTCGACACATGAAATATTCACCCTATCTTTCACATTATCCAATTGAACTCATGCCAGAGAGACCTGGATGTCCTAAGTCGAGTTGAGCCATCCAGAGCACCGACCATGGTTGCAGATAAGCCAGAGTTGGAGATAGAAAATATTTTGGTGCATCACATTTTGGGATGGGGAAAGGATCGAGTGCATGAGTACTTTATCCATTGGAAGGAAAAACCCGACAAAGCAACCAATTGGGAGAGATATGATTCCTTATGGAAATATGAGGACATGATTCGGGAGTTTGATAGAGGTCACTACAGATCGCAAGTGGTACGAAAGTTGTTGGGATGACAAAAAGTTTAGTGGGGGAGGATGTAATGCCTTCTGAGACACCCACCGAGTGCACATGCTCCTTGTCAGATTCGACGACGAAATGGACAAAGCGCACGTGGGGGAAGAGACAAATAGAGCAAGAACTTATACTATGGGTGTGGGCAGGAGCACCTTGGGGCACGATGGCGACGTGCGAACCCAAGGGTGCACACACCCTTCTTCCCTTGTAGAGGACGATAGAGACTTGGTTTATGTTTGGGAAAGGGCGGGGCAACTTGGGAGCATGCCCAAGTAATGGACCTGTTTTCCCTTGGTAGCATGGGTACACCAGAGAGGTTGGATGACCCCATCGACACACCCACAAAGATTCATGATGATCGAAACAAGGAAGAGCACAAGGCAAGTGGCACATTTCCAACGATGGGGCGCACAAGTATAAGAGATGCGACGATTGATGGGCAAACAGGCTCGTTTGGGCGCACTGGGTCCATGTAGGGGTGCAACGATCAATTGAGTGTGACGATTCTCAAAGGGGTGCAACACACCCAAGAGACATGATGTTTCACACAAGTGACTCTTGGGGTCCCTATAAGATCAAGGGTGTACAATCAAAGGATGGTATGGAAAATGTGAAGGCAAGAGACATGGAGATTTAAGGCTAGGCACACAAGTGGGGCGCACCTTAGGCTGAGGCAAGGAGGAACAACAGGGGGAAGTCTTGGTGTGACAGAACCACGGGTCTGGACATTTTTTATGTAACTGGGGCAATGACACCCTCTTTGTAAATCTTTGTATTTGTTTCGAAATATAATAAATGAAGTCGGGTATTAGGCACCGCTGGTGTCGCCTGCACTATATATGTATCTTGTGTTTCACATGTTTTTTGTTGTATGCCAAATTGAATAAGTGTCAAAGAATGTTGAAAAATGTCTAAGTACACAACTGAGTTGCATAGAGCAAGGATGTGATGCGTATGTAGTCTAGAACAAAGTATGGGTATGCTCTAGGTGAAGAGGCATAGTCCGGCTGAAGTATCCTTTGTTGAGACAAACTACCAAGAGAGAACCACCACAATGTCACACGTCCATGAGATGTTAAGGTTGGACTTGGGCATGACTCTTGGGGGCATGACAATATATATAACTAAAATATTTTTGAAAGTTTTGGATTTCTCTTTTTATTTTTTTATTTTTTTTTACTGGGGGAATCGACAACTTTGCGGTTCTCGTACTCGCGTGACACGGGGTCGATCCTCGGCGGCTACCACTATAACCCCAGGTGCAACCACCCAGCCCGCAAGAATGGCGCACGAGTAAGTCCGGGTGAGAATCGAACATGAGACTTCATTTTACAAATTTCCTTCCATTTACATGGCACTTGCCAATCCATCTACACCTGTGCGGGCGGATTTCTCTTTTTATTAGTATTTATGTATTGTTTTTAATTTTTTAAAGATGAAATGAAGATATTTTATTTTTAATATGTTTGGTTTGAACTTTTATTGTTTTAAAAATGTTGATTTTATCATTTTTATCATTGATAAGTCAAATTAATTAATGATTTTTTAATTAATTTATAGTTTATGAATGGAAAAATTATAATATGATGAAAGTTAAAATGAAAAATACTTTATTTTAGTGGTTTTTTTTATAAAATTTTCATTGATTCAAAACTGTTGATTTGACATTTTTATTATTGACTATCCAAAATAATTAGAAAAATAAACTAAAAGGACAAAGATAGATAAGTACATTGAGATTTCAGGGGTGGCAAGTGCATGGATCATAAATTATCTCGGGGGAGCTAAAAGCAAACTTTGTATGAGAATTAGGAATTGCAACCAACAATGAGGAAGAGGCATTATTTTTTTACAAAGGTCTTCAAATTTTCAAATAGCATGGGGTGAAGCATGCAATTGTAGTGGGATACTTGTCAATCATTATGAAGCTCCTTTGCCAACAAGTGTCGTCGTAGAATCCCCATATTTCAAGACTCGTTTATTGTATAAAAGAAGAGGTCAAGGACTTAACCACACTTGAGTTCTTCCAAGTCTTGTGCTCTTACAATAGTGAAGCATATATTTTGGCTAATGTTGACATATGTATGCGTGAATGTACTCCAAGAATAAGAGGGGGAGTGCCTATCTTCTCTCGCATCCCATGATAATAACTTGAATTTAAACATTGACATGAGAGTGCTCCACATTAGTCTTTTCATGGGGTAGATATTTGTGGTTCATTACTCCCCTGAACTCTAGAAGCTTCTCTTGCTCGATGTTAAGTAATTTCAACGACAAGATGGTTCGACTTTGTAATGAATGCAGTTTATGGTCTAGGTTGGCGTGTGGTTTATTGGTGATATCGGTTGCGCTTAATCCTATTTTTTCTTTGGACTCCCTTAATATAATTGTGAGCCTAAGGATTTGTGTTTGTAGTTATTCTTAGGGTCTAGTGAAGGAATTATCTACCTTTACAACGAAGTTCGTCATTGTGGTCTCTACCAATCATCCAATTTGGTATTCTTCTTATTGTTGGTTGGACATGGCCCATGGGTATATATATGTTTGGTGCGACCTAGCTAAAGTCAGTAGGAGTGTTAAGAGATGTGAGCACAGTGTTGCAGAGGCATAGAAGCCTGTGGTGGACTTAGAACATGAATGTCATAATTTGTATGAGGACTAGGAGAGCAAGCTATCCCTTGAAATTCAAGAAAGGGACAGATATGCCATGGAGACAAAAGTTCCATTAAATTTGCTAAAAGATTTGAAGGGAGAAATGTGGGCTTCCCTACAAGTGAAAAAAATTAAACCCTTGGAACTAGATTTGAATGTTGATTTAGTTGTCTCCCTACTCTCATAAATTTCTAATGTTGGTAATGGGTCAAGGGAGACACTCTAATCTTCCTTTAAACCATATCCTTCAGTGTCTCCAAAAAGTTGATGGGGAAGCCAGTTGGGTTAGATCATTTTCAGAGCTTGAGGTTGAGTTGGTTATAGATAACACTTGTAAATAACGATAACAAAAAGTGGACATGTTTTCTGGAAATCTCAACATTGGGATTTAAGTGATGGAAGATGCCTTGCATAAGGCTACATTTTAATATTTTCAATATGTAATGTTTTGTTGATTTGTATTTCTTTTAGGAAAATTTATCCAAAATTATAATTAACTTGTCTCTCATTTAATACCTCATATAAGTAGTATCAAGGTTTTTTGGTTTCCATAACAACAATTTTTAGCAAAGGACTTAAAGTCCTTCTTTTAGATTGTATTACTATGTTGCATAGCTAGACGATAGTGTTTCTCTAACACAATGATAACCATTATTGTTATTCAAAAAAGTACATTGAAATTCCAAACCTGTTTGAATTGAGAATTTAAAAGGTATGGCATGCCACCTAGTAAGGACTTCATGAAGAGTGGGATGTGACATGAGTTAAACTTTGAATGATTAGAGTTTTGTTTTATAAAAAGTGAATGGTAAGTCATAATTTAATGTTACTTGTGGCATTATATATAAAGAGAATGATGGAGATAATGTTGTGTTGTGGTTTTTAGAAAAAAAAAAAGGAGTTTCATATGATAAAGAATAATGTAAGTAGCATGTCTTATAATCGAAGGGATTAATCCATATATGATATCTTTTTGGAGAAGGCTTGACTTGTGTATGGGGTTGATTCATCCTTGATTTTCATCATAGCTATGTTTCGTGAGGGCTCTTTCCATGTGAGGTTACTCCATAAAGGTAACAATGTTTTTTGGATCTATTTTGTCACGTATATGAGTGATGAAATGGTATTTTAAAACCCTTCTTGCGTGTTCTATGGATTTTATGTGATTCAAGAATATTTAAATCATGTTACATTTTTTTCATCATTTTGGTATTGCTTTTAGTTTATACTCTTAACCTTGCACAACTCTTATTATGGTTGTTTTCATGGATTTTACCAATGCCTTTCTTTGAGTAAGTAGTTTTGATTTTTTTTTAGGTCTTTCAATATTTTTTTTTAAATCTTGAAATCATAATTTGTTTGTTAAGTTAAGTTATAAAGTGTTTGTTAAATTAAGTTAAATTGTTTTTTTATTATTTAATATTAAACAATAATAATAATATTAATTTAATTTTAAGGTCACATCATGTTACATATTAAATTGGTGTATGAGATCCCTTTATTTGTGGGATAAATTTGACTAATAAATTTTATGGAAGTATACATACCCTATCCTTTTTGGATTTGAACTTACGAGCTCTTAGAGGAAACACATACTCTTTACCATTATAAGAAAAAACATATATTTGATTTTGTTAAACTAAATTATGAAATGTTTATCAAAATAACTTATTTCTTATTGTTTAATTTTATACTATAAACAAAACAAACACATATTCAATTTTGTTAAGCTAAATTATGAACGATTTATTAAGTTAAATTATCTTATTTTTTATTATTTAATATTACACACAAAATTACAAATAAAAAACACATATTTAATATTAAGATGATTAATTAATACATTTACAATTCATTAAATTGACATAATTTCACAAATTAAAATAAAAAATAAACTTCATACATTTTTGTTTTTAATTTATATGTTTTATCACTGTGTTTGGAAATATAAATGAAGGCAACTTTAATACACATACCCATTTTATATCTATATAAAGTAATGGTTGAACTTATATTTCATGAGTGATGAAATGTTTTTCTTAGTAGTGGAAAAAGAAATTAATGTGATATTTTTTAAGTTTTAAAAAATTGATTGAATAATGCTTATTTATTATGAGAAATTTTATTGTGTGATATTTTAGATTTTTAAGAAATTTATTAAATGAGTTTATTAGTAGAATTAATGCATAATTTTAAGGGTTAATTTGATTGATAAATGTTTTTGAGTTAAATTTATAAAAAAAAAAAAATGGATAAAATTTTATTAGATTTTTTGAAGTTACCAATTGTTTAGTTAATGAGCAATTGATATATTTTTTATTTAGATATTTTGGGTATGAAAGGGGAGATCTCCATGAGGGTTGGCATGGTAATAACAACCGCATTCTTGGATTGAGTGTGGAAGATTGGGGTGAGATTATGTCCTCAAAAAATAATAGCTTCAAGGGTTAGCTTGATTAATAGAGGTTTTTTTTCAAAATTTCATGGAGTTTTTGGGATCAAACCTCATTGAGTCATTTGGGGCTACCAACCAATATTTCAGCTAATGGTTATTACTATCCTCCATTCAGAAAACTGAGATTGAGGGGAGAAATCCATAGGGGGGTAACAAAGTATTAATGTCCTCACTTGTGTAAGAGGCACATGAGTGATGGACTATATTTCTTCAAAAAAAGAATTAGTATATTCACAATAACATGGTGTAAGAATTCCCCGGATGGGGTGTTAGTGCGGGGTATGTGGCGGACGGAGAGGGAAGGCATCAGCCACCATGGCACAGAGCCACGTGACGGGCTCGTGCCACAGCCCGTCACCTTCCCATCAGATTAAATGGCAATTACGATGATTAGAGGGTGCATTTATGCACTCCTCCTCTCCATATCCGCGTCGTAGTTTGGCTTGTGCAGCAATGGTATTCTCCCGTCTCCATTTACAGGCTGAAGGACCCTCCCCTGTGCAGCCATGGCAGCCAGGGCTCAGTCCAGATAGCATTCTCTGCAAGATACCAGATATATAAAATATGCAGAACAGAAATGAAATGCTAGAAATGACAGAATGACAGTAAAATATCCAGCATAATCTTCACAATACACAGAATTGATATACGAAATAGCAACAGAAATAGCACTTTGATTCAGATAGCAATGTTCACAGGCCTCTTCGAAGGGGCAACCTCCAGTAGAGCAGCGCTCTGTTACAATAATCTCCAAGCTAGGGTTCTCATACCCTCTCCTCTTATTTATACTAAATATGTCTATTAAGAGAAGCATCTAGAGGAAGATCCTTCTAGAAGTGGAAGCTTCTATTAGGTCTTCTTACATCTGCCTTATTCTATTTTATTGAAAGGCCTTATTAATATTGACCTTTATTACAT
>SNQJ01S0172551.1:34313-48885 GCA_010110895.2 Picea sitchensis
ACATCCGCCTTATTCTATTTTATTGAAAGGCCTTATTAATATTGACCTTTATTACATCCGAACACATTGATCTACCTATGTGCGGGTTAGGACCTTAACATTCTCTGGTTCCATGCAACCTCCGCTCGCCACCAGGTCACACACCTCTGCATCGTGTATCTGTTCTCGCAGGCTAGTAACCACTTCCTCGCTATGCCGCGTCCCAGGGGAAGGCCACGGAGGGGCTATCCCTGGAAGCCTCGTCGGCCCTCGGTCTCTCCCCCCGACTCACCTTCCGTAGACTCCTCCCCCTCGCTTCAATCAGAGCATCTCTTGGCTCCCCTTCATGAACCACCGAACCTGCAATTGGGTTGTTTGGCGTTAATACCCAGGCTAGCGAGCTCCTTCCTGCACCCTCCGAAGGCTTTCATTGCCCCCATACCAACCCCTGACCATCCGAGAAGCTCAAGCGGTGAGCCTCCTCCGCACAACAGGCATGAGGGTGTTGGTTCTTTCAACAACGAGCAGTTTAAAGACAACCTCGACATCCTTTACGGCCTGGTTTTTGAGCTCCGCCAAGGAGTGACGGATCTCCAGTTCCAATTGCAAGTGACGGATGAGAGGGTGGAGGTATTTCTTCAGACGCTTTCCTCCATGCAAGCAGCTTTCTCCTTGGACTCGGCAGAAGCGACCCCCACGGAGGATCCTAGTGTAGCTCCAAGTGGCGGACATGACAGGCCACAATGTGCTTCAGAGATGGCATGAGCGCAGGGCGTGCAAGGATGTAGTGTAGCAGAGAAGGATGAGGCAGGGATCCAGATGCAAAGTGCTACTACAACGGCTGATGGAACCATGGGAGAAATGCAAKTTGAYCGACAGTGGGCAAACGAGGTTACGTATATCAAGGAGGAGCCCTGGACAACGGACCTCCATGCCACGTGGTCGGGCTTTCCACCAGGTGTCTGAGTCTGTAGTGTTTTATTATGTCTTTTCAGTTGATGAACAATATTTTCTGGCCAGTTTCAGTTGATAAACAATCTATATAGGACCGCTTCTCTTAGCTTGTCTTATTATTTTTTATGAACTCATCTACTGGCTGGACTAGTTTCCCCTCTATTGGGGCAGTCCAGTTTTTACAGCTTGACTATCACTGCATTTTGTAACTTTGCCTCAGTTTTTGGAAGGTTCTTAATATATTATACTTCTTACTTAAAAAAAAAAACATGGTGTAAGAATTCAATTTGATAAACATAATCCTTATTATTTTATGCAAAGATAGATCGCTTAATTAGCTCAAAGATAAATATTTAACATTAAATGATGTGATAAAGATTTGGCCAACGAACTCAACTCCAAAATTTCATTAATGGAATAGAAGTGTACAACAAATTATGAACTCCATAAAGCTTTAGAATAATAAAGAGATCAACTATTCAACTCATTTATAATCTCAACATGGGCTATAAATGATTTAGCAAATTCATCTCCTGTGTGTTCATACTCTAGTTCACATAGTTATACAAAATTCAAGAAGAGGAAGAGATAAAGAGAGCACGGTGATAAATTGTGATTGTTGATCATTTACACACAAGAATTTATTGAGTTGTCTATGTACCTCAACTCATTTGAATCATTTTTGTATGCATGTGCAATACAAATGCACATGCCAAGTTGGTGTCATAATGTATTAGCATGACTTGGAAATTTGGTCACAAAATTGAATTTGGGTGACCAAAATATTAGTGTATCACAACACAAAGCCAAATCACCATTGTGATTTGTGTCAAGGTTGTCCATTGCAATGTTCCTTTCACATTGATGATCTAGTGTGATGAGGCTACACCACCAAAACCAAGCAACTAAAATGCTAATTTGATTGTAATAGAGCTCATTTGAATTGATTTTCAATGCACGTGTAATAAAAATGCAAATGCCAAGTCGGTGTTATAATGTATTAGCATAACTAGACTCTGGAACTATGTAATTGGGTCACAAAATTGAATTTGAGTGACTAAAATATTAGTGTGTCGCAACACAAAGCCAAATCACAATTGTGATATGTGCCTAGGTTGTCTATTGTAATGTCCATTTCACATTGATGATTCCATGTGATTGGGGTGCATTGTCGAAACCAAACAACTAAAATATTAACATGTTTGTAATAAAGCATCAAATTTCAACTTTGATCTTTGACAAGATAATCTAGTGCAATGGACATTCATTGTAATGATTCTACATCGGTTTGTTCCTTTGACACAATAACTAAATTTGCACGGCTATTATTAAACAAATTCTTAAACTAACTTCTTTTTAGCTACACGATTTCTCCCATGGTAAACTTCGTCGATGTTAGACTTGTTCATAAAACAAAATTTAGTACTTAATGTTGATTTTCCAACGGATTCAACCCTTGGTATGCTTTGATACCATGTTGAAATTTATCCTACTCAACACTCGACAATTAGCTCAAAACAAAATCACTTTATCTACTAAAAGCACATCTGAGTAATCAACTAAACATGTAGCAGAAGCATAAACAAGGTGACCAAATCAAACACATATAAACACCAATATTTTCCAGTAGAAACCCTTGGAAAAAACCCGGAGGGAAAACCAGTGCTGAGAATGATTTTATTATGCTAAAATCATAGCTCCCATAATAGGGATAATGGCCCACTGATAGTAATACAACTGTAGACTAACCTGGCAAGGTATGACAGGTTGTAGGACCAAGTTTGGCATGATTTTTGAGGCATACGTGATTCCCCTTCTTGTGAATCATGTATATATGTGATTGTCTACACTGTGAATCGCATATCTATACAGAAAACTTGTATGAAAAACTCCATACGATCCAACACTCTCATGTGGCTTCCTCAGACTAAAACTCACCTGTGCAAGCCTCTATTCTCTGTTCTCCTTGACCTGATCTCCAAATGGAAGTCCTTTTCCTTCCCTATCGAAGATCTTGATTTTTTCAAGTGTCTGTCAAGTGTCTTTCTCCTTCCCCATAGCCTTGATTTTATAATCGTGAGTTATAATCTATTTCTAATCTCACTTGAGATTTAGAATTACATTCTAAGATTGCATGCATGATAACTTTTATCATTCTCTAAAATAACTCAATTCACTGATTACATAACTAATTAATAAAAGTAATTACTTTAATAATTCCTTTAATTAAAGTAAATTCAAGAGTAGAAGGATTTGGAAGATTTCCACACGTCTAGAGACCTATGCCGAAATACATGTTTGATGCTACCACTAACATCAACACTCCCTCTTAGTGAGGAAGGTATTCTACACCACTCCAAGTCTGTCTCTGAAGAACACAAAATTCCTTTTCTCCAAGGGCTTGGTCAAAATATTTGCAACCTGCTCATTTTTTAAAATATATTGAAGCTTCATTGCTCCCTTCTGGATCCTATCCCAAATGAAGTGATATTTGATATCAATATGCTTGGACCAGTCATGGAATATTGGATTTTTGTAGAGTTTGATACAACTCTAATTATCGCAGTACATCATTGTAGGCTCCAACTCCTGACCAAATAAACATGTAAGCAATTTGTGAAGCCAAATGGCTTCACAACTAGCCATACTCGCTGCCATATACTCTATCTCTACTGAATTGAGCACTATAGAAGTCTGCTTCTTACTGAACCAAGTAATCATTGTTGATCCCAAGCTAAAGCAACACCCCGAGGTGCTCTTTCTTTCTACTGCACTACCTACCCAATCCGAGTCTGTATATCCTTGCAACTCCACTCCATATCCTCCAATATATCTCAATCCATACTCCATTGTACCTCTCAAGTACCCAAGCACATGCTTTTTTGCGATCCAATGCACTTGCCTTGGCTCTACCATGAACTGACTCAAGGTGTTCACAAAAAAACAAATATCTAGACTGGTGTTGGCCAAATACATCAAGGACCCTATCAACTACCTTTATATCCTAGGATCCACCAACTTTGAATCTGAAGTGATCACCTTCTTCATATTGGTAATCATAGGTGTAGCCATCGATTTACAGTCCTTCATCTTGAATCTCCTCAAGATCTTGACTGCATACTTCACTTGTCCAAGGAAGATATCTCCTGATACATACCATACCTCTAACCCAAAGAAATAACGCATCAAGCCAATGCCCTTCATCTCAAATTCACTCGCCAAATGTTCCTTGCACCCTGCAATAAGCTCCTCTACACTTGTGAGAAATAAATCATCAATGTACATAAATAAGATGAGAGGATCCTCTCCAACAAGTATGAAGTAAAAGTTAGGATCTACCTCGCTCTTGGTAAATCCCATACTCTGCTAGTATCCATTGATCCTGGAATACCACGCACTGGGTGCTTGTTTTAGTCTATACAAGGCTTTATTAAGCCTACACACATGAGACTCCCTCACATGTACCTCAAAGCCCTGAGTTTTCTCTATGTATACTTCCCCCTCAATGATCCCGCCGAGGAATGTTGTTTTCACATCCATCTAATGTATCCTCCACCTCATAACTGAAGCAATAGAAATAACAGTTCGAATAGAAGCATACCTAGCAACTAGAGAAAAATTATCCTCGTAGTCCACTCCCTCTTTCTGGGAGAACCCTCTCGCCATAAAACTCGCCTTGAACTTCTCTATGCTACAATCTGCAACATGCTTGATCTTGTAGATCCACCTGGAACTCACAACTGACTTCCCCTCTGGTCTTTAAACTATGTCCCAAACATCATTCCTCATAATAGAGGTGTACTCCTCTACCATGGCATCCCACCATACTTGTTGATTTGTTGCTTCCTCAAAATTGGAAGGCTCAACATCAATGATGCTACTCATAAATGCCATATAGTTCAGAAACTTATTCAAAGGCCTGCATTCTTTTACCACACCCTCAGGAGCCTCAACAACATCCCTCAATGTATGTATTATCCACCTGGGGCTCCTGACAGGACTGGAAGGTGATAACTCCTCCTCCTCACTTAAATTCTGAGTTGCTAACTGTTGCTCATCCTTTGGAGCCCGTTGTTCCTCATCCTTTGTCATTGTTGATGACTTTAGAGTACTCCTAGATGCTAAGTTCTCCTCGGAGTTAACATCTCTGCTCACAACTGTCTTCCTCTGTGTTGTAATGTAGATCATGTAATCCTTTAAGGTATCGTTGTACCTCACAAATATACCCTTCTGTCCTAAAGGCTCCATCTTCGTCCTCTTCTTTATAGGAACATGGATGTAAACTGGACAACCAAAGATCCTCAAATGTCTTATCTATGGCCTCGCCCTTGAGAATGCCTCCTCCAGAGTCTTGTCCCCCAATATCCTATGAGGACTCTTGTTATGCACATACACTACCGTATTACATGCCTCCTCCTGCAAAAACATGGGCAACTCCTAATCATGTATCATAGCCTTGGTAGTACCAATGATGGATCGATTATTTCTCTCCACAAACCCATTTTTTTGAAGGTTGTATGAGGCTGTCTTCTCCCTCTTGATCCCTTCCTTCTTGCAGAAATCCTTGAAGCTATTGGAGGTGTAATCTCCCCCATTATCCAACCTCAATACATTGATCTTCTTACCTTTCCAGTTCTCTACCTATGCCCTAAACTCCTGAAACCAAATGAAGAATTCATCCTTGGTCTTCACAAAGAAGATCTAGGTTTTCCTGGAAAAATCATCAATAAACTTCACATAGTATGATGATCCCTGTAATGATGTTGCTAACATCATCCCACTCAAATATAAGTGAATGAGATTCAAGATCCCCTTGGACCTACTCTCCCTGCCAAGAAAATAAGCCTTGGCATTCTTTCCAAGTGCACACCCTCTGCATACTCCCTGTTGCACAATCCTAAACTCTGGAAGACCTATAAAAATCCCCTTTAGAATAGGCAATGCCATGTAGTGTAGGTGTCCCTACCACTTGTGCCACAACTCACAGAGGTTATCACCATCGTGTACCAAAGAATGAACAGGCTTTCCCTGCAACCTATATAAAGTGCCTTCTCTAAACCCAACGACCATTGTGCTCTATGGGCTAGCCTTCTTTGGATGTATGAGTACTTGCCCTTTCCGAAAAGTAATGACAAAACCATTGTCCTCCATATCTGAGATTGAAAGAAAATTCTTCTTCAAACCTGGTACATAAATCATATCATGGGCATTGAACGAACCTCCAAACTCGAGCTGGAATGTAATTGTTCCCTCTACCTTTACTGCATACCTGGCATCATCACCAAGCTCCACATGAACCTTCGAGTCTCTCTTCATTAGACTGCTAAATAGCTCTTGTGATTCTGTCATATGATGAGATGCACCATTGTCCAAGAACCAAGCACTCATCAATGTTGTGCTAGTAGAAAGGCAAGAAACCATTGATTAATCCTTCTAAAATTTCACTACAAACTCATCAATCTGCGTCTCTACTGATGTCGTTTTCCACATCTTTCCATTACCCTTCTTCTTCTTCTTCATAAACTAAGATGCATAATGTCCATTCTTATCACACGAGAAACTCTTGATTTTACTCAAGTCCTTCTTCTTCCTTGGTTGTGATGATCCTCCATCATTGCTACCATTCTTGTTAGAACCCTTTCCTTTGCCCCTCCTTGTCTTAATGAAAAGAGCCAAATTCTCTTCACTACCTCCCTGCTTGTTTCTCTTAGACTCCTCTTGAGTCTCTTCTTGGATGCAATAATCCCAAAATCTTTGCGAATCTCAGATATTTTCCCAGGCACAAACTCCCTTGACAAATGGTTCCCAAGACTTGGAAAGACCATTCAGTGCCACATTCATGAGCTCTACGTCCTCTATTTTCTCTCGTATGGTTGCAAGATGATAACGCACCTATGTGATCCTCATGAGATAACTGGTAACATTATTTGATCTAGACATATGAACCGATCTGAGTTTATTCCTTAAGACCATCTTCCTATTCATGTTCTTGCTCTGGAATAAACTTACTAGGGAATCAAACATCTCTTTAGTTGTCTTCTTCTCCTTTAGGTGACGGATTTGATGATCCTTCACTAAATCTAGGAGGACCCTTTTTGCTTTGATATCCTTCTTGTTGTGAGCATCTAAAGCTGTTATATTTCTTGGTGGAGTAACTGCGTTATCCACTAACTCCCAAAGGTCATACTCCTCAACGCCAAACTCACTCTTGCTTTCCAAGATAGGAAGTTGGATGCTCCATCCAATTTATCTTCAACTCTCAACGGTGTTGTTGCCATCCCTAAGACCTGATAAACTTCCCTAGAAATAACCTACTGCTAAAAAATTGCCCCTGTACTGATTTATATGGCATGTACGCGACTATCTACGCTGCAAATCATGTATATATGTGATTCGACACACTGCAAATCGTGTATGTACACGACTGTATATTTTGTGAATCGTATATGCCTCCATACACCTGCAAAAACTTAGCTCTACCTCAGTACAACTGTTTCCCTGAAAAATCATCCTTTGATTTCCTTCTGCTAGTTATGAATCTGCTATGGATCTGAGATCTGGCTTCCCTTTAGAGCACCTGCTCTGATACCATGTTGATTTTCCAACGGATTCAACCCTTGGTATGCTCTAATACAATGTTGAAATTTTTCCTACTCAACACCCGACAATTAGCTCAAATAAAAATCACTTTATCTACTAAAAGCACGGCTGAATAATCAACTAAACATGTGGGAGAAGCATAAACAAGGAAACCAAAACAAGCACATATAAACACCAATATTTTCGGGTACAAACCCTTGGAAAAACCTAGAGGGAAAACCAGTGCTGAGAATGATTTTGTTATGCTAAAATCAGGTCTCCCATAATAGGGATAATGGCCCATTGAAAGAAATACAACTGCATATGTTATAGTCAAAAAATTCCCTACATATGCATACATGGCATTGTCCTTTCCACTTACACAATTTTCCAAATTATTGTTGAGGATCCTTCTCAAAAAATCATTTTTTGGAACATATACATGCCCTGCTAAACTATAGCCTATGTACACATGTGCTCTGCATACTAGACAACCTGCGTACATACGCTAGTTGCATACTAGATAGCCCCCATTTACCTCCAAAAGTTACAAAAAATAAAAAGTTGCAAGGAATTCGGTGGAGTTTACAGGCTATTGAGGGTTTCCCAACCATTTTACCCATTGTAGCCTGTCCCCAAACCGAATAACCATATTTTCTCATATAAAAATAGGTCTTGGGGTCCCATTTACAACACCAAGCAAGAGAACAAAGAAACTTTACCAAAATCCCTTCCCCTTCTAGCCCAAGTTTTGTATCCCTTTCTGAGATTTGGCCTCCGCATTCCCCTCCAACTCTTTCTCCTTATACAACCCTTTCCCTTTTCCCAAGAGATCAGTTGGTTGTGAGAGGAAAGTATGGAATGATGCACTTGGAGCAGCAATAAGAGGATCCCAGTCCTGGTTCGCAGAGTGTTCGCCGATATAGAAGGTGGTAATCTTTGTAATCTTCATATCTGAATAAAAGAGTTATTTTATGTCCAAAACATTGTGTATTTATGCTTAATTGATTGATGCATCTATATTTATATCTGAACACTAACATTGATACGTAGAGATAGTATATCTTGTAGCTTTGTTCTTCTAAGTTGTTTGCTGATAAGCTTTGGGAGGAGACCAACAATCCAAGAAACTGCAAAAGTGCAGAAGGTCTACACCAGTCAAAAGGACCTTACGTACACCTACTTTCCCTTCTCTTGTCTTTTAAATTCAGATAGTTTGGGGTAGTTTAGGAATATAACTTTCTTTTAAGGGAACTCAGTGATATGCCTGTACTTCGACCAGGTATAGTAATAGGGGGATTTTCCCCGCTAGCATAATTGGCAACTCCATTGGGGAGTCTCTCTAGGGTCTTAGTGGGAGATTTTTGGTTTAAATTGGCCTTTTCAATTTCTTTTTGAGTTTTTCAGGTTTACTGAGTTAGTTTAGGGTCTCTACTCACCTTTTAGGTGCCTACCATCCTTCCCTACCCAGTCAATCTGCCAAGCCTTTTTTCTTTTTGAAAAATTTCAGAGGTGTACGCGCCCTGCTTTTGTTCAACCCGTGTACATACGCAGTTTTCACATTATACATCCCACGTACATACGTAAGATGCTAGTACAACAACCCGTGTCTCTGTGTCTTCAAAGGTTTTTTTTAAAAAGAGTTTTTCTCTTTTCTGACAGAAACTTTGGGCTTCTCAGGCCTTTCTTGGACTTTACAAGGTCTCTGACAACAGTCTTAGGTTGTGTTAAATATTTGGTTTTAACTTGTTTCTTGATCTTCTTTGTTTGCCTTAGAGGTTTAGAGTTGGCCTATAAGCATTAGATCCTCCTCTGGATTCTTGTGAGTCCCTGCGTATACGTGGTGGTCTAGGGTTTGTATGATTCTTGGGTTTTATCTTCTCTTTATCCAGTTTATTCTTTGAAAAACAAAAATAATCTTTTTACTTCTGCTTTTCGTGTTTAAGCATTTCAAAAAATCAAAAAAATATTGCATTAATGCATTTAGTTTGGTTTTAGTAGCATAGGTTGCCTTTTTACAAAAAGAAAATAATTATGTTTCAAAGTTCCTTCTTATTTTCCTGAAAGTATAAGTAGGTTTGCATTCTGAAACAAAAATCTCTTTTAGGAAACTTTTGGCTATAGGATCTTGAAATATCATTTTGAAAAGTTTGTAGTTGCAAACACTTAAAAGTCATTTCTTTTAATTGACGAATCTAGTTTGTTTTTTCATAAATGCTCTAAAGTTTTCTTCTCTTTCGTCTCTTCCAAACACCACATGTTTCACGTTCATATCCTTTGAGTAAATCAAGCCCATAAATTCAATGCTTAACTTAAAATCTATTAGACTTTTTGTTTGTAGGGTTCACCAACTAGTCTAGGCTTTAGGGCCTTGAAATAGGTGTGAAGAGGAAACTCTTCAAGGCCTCCTAAACAAACATAGAAGTTTGTGACAGGGAGTGTTAGAAGTCTAGTGTCGTAAGAGTCATCTGGGACGCCCCTCTAACACAGGGGCTAAACACAAGGTCGTGTAAGGAAATATAGAGGAGATAACCCCTCCAAAGCCGGACCGAGCGTAGTGGGGATTATATATTGAGGATATTTCTTGGGAATCACACTGATCACATTTGGATACGGAGCCTTGTGGACCTCGAATCCATTCGATATCCTCAATTTTCTTCCAAACCAATTGACTTTGGTACCCATGAAGGGCTTCGGACTTTGTTATCCTACTCATTATGATCAACTCAACTGTCGAGTGTACCCGCCTTGTGACTGACTAAGAGCTGGAAACCTAGTTGCCAATTTTTACGGACTTATACAAGTGATCGTGGGGGTATACCGCGGTACCTAGGGTAGACGCCAGATCGCGCTTTGCAGAGTATACCTGGAGGGTGTTTCCGTGTTTGAGTTACACTTGCACCGGTAAGTTTCTCTAGTGTTGATTGGCGTAATTGTTCTTCCTACTAGTTAGTTGTCTGCTTGATTTTCCTTTAGGAACTTTTAGTGTGTGCTCTGTGATTCAAGCTAGCTAAACCTTACAGTGTCGGTTGATCATTTCACAAGGTGGAAGATCAACAACTCCGTCATTTGTGTAGGCTTCAGGGCCTGTCGCTGGTTACTTTGTAGCCACCTCTGCCAGCGTTGAGGCATAGGCTAGATCAAGAAGGATCATTTGAAGCTACCGGGCTACGGGAAACTGTACCCGAGATAGCTCCAAGAGAAGACTTTCCACACTGGAGGAATCCATTGCTTCTGAACTCTAGACCGAAGGTTTCAGGCCAGAAAATCATACAATCACTGATTTATCAGCGCTGCTTCTAATTAAGATAGTCCCTCCCAAGGTGACTTCTCCCAAATGACAGTTTGTTCGATGAACGACGATGGAAGCGACTAGCTCTACTTCATCAAGGAGCCCTCGTACTCCCATCATGGTTGTCGCAGGAGGGGGTGTTGCACCTCCTCCCCCACCTTCACCTTTCAAGACCATGGTGGTTCAGATGCCCACCACTTTGGGCAGTGGTTCGATTCCTTCGATGACTTCGACCACAGTTCCTTTCATCTAAAACGCGTCGGGCGCTCCCTTTTCATATGGGATGCCTGGTTTTGACTCCAACTCGGTTCTCACATACTCTACTCTAAATACCATTGGTCTAAAGGCAAAACGCTCTAATTCTCTCTTGCAAGGAGCCACCGCAAGCACCACAGCCTCGTTCAATGCCATTCCTTATGGTGGAGGTCACATTCCTCCTCCGTCCCCTTCGCTCAGAGGTGCTTTTCTACATCCAATCAGGCCTAATGCCAACTATAGTTTATTTAGTGGAGGCAACCATGGACCTTCATCCTACACGACTCTGGTGGGATCAGTGCCTTTTTTTTTGTTCGATGTGTTAGGAAATAACATTTTTTCTTCATTTTCTTTATCAACTAGGGGCAACCCCATATTTGGTCAACAAAACCCTACATAAGGTGTCATTCCTTCGCAGGGAGCGAGGACCAAAGTTTACTCCACACAAGGTCTTTGGAATCCTTGGCATGGCTCGTTTCCCTCGCAAGGGATGTCGGTCACAGGTGACCCTTTCCATACTCAGTGGAATCCTGGACAAGGTTCAGTACCTATACCAGGAGGATCGGTTGGCGGCATCCCCAACCAAGGTCCTTGGAATAGTACACAGGGAGAAATCCATGCACAAGMTATGCCATCTAACTTYGGGAATCAGTCGATGATGCAACATCAAATGCAAGTCCCTTTCGYTGGATAGGGCCACGGTTTATACCAAAACCCCACTCAACAGTCAAAATTTTCCTGGAAACCTGGTGCCAGTTAAAATCCAGGTCCCTCTTTTCACGTGAATCTGCCTCAACTGAAGCTACCTTTTMTGGAAACTTTGCATTTTCCAGACTTGTCGAGACTTTTAAACGACTCGATTTGTCATGATTCGCGTTGGCCCCCCATGTCGACTAAGTTGCCCTCAAACATCCYRAAATTTGAAGGCAAGCCTGGTGAAGATCCAAGTGATCATGTGATGACATTTCACTTATGATGCTCATCCAACTCGTTGAAGGATGACTCTGTTCAGTTGCGATTATTTCAACACACTCTTATAGAGGGTGCTGTGAAATGGTACATTGAGCTTGATAACTCAAAGTATTCTTACTTTAATGACCTGGCTATGGTTTTTTTGAACCATTTCTAGTTGTCGGTGAGATACGATGTTGGCACCGAGTTGCTAGCCAACTTCGAGTAGACGAAAGTTGACCATATCTCGGATCACATCTGAGAATGGCAGCAACGAAAGAGTTTGATTAAAGTCAAGGTCCCTCCTGCATTTTTTCTCGAGTGGTTCCTAAAGTCTTTGGTTCCTTGTGTGTCCAAAGACATCGTGACATCTGGGTATTTTCCGAAGAAGAGGCTATTATGAGAGCCCAACAACTGGAATTGATATACTCTCAATCCAGTATGTTGTACGAGATCCTACCTGACGCACCGTGGTCGACTCTCGATAAGACGAATAAAAATTATGGGCCTCATGTCGATGGTATAGTTGGCTCAACACAAAGCAAGTCCATAGATCCGTTGTCTAATCAATTACATCGATTATCGACTCAATAGACTGTGGCCAAACAAAATCCTAGTTCGGTTTCCCCCCTAACCCAAACATCGGATGTACATAGTGTGCAATTGACAACTATCCCAAGGGTAACCAACAAACCAAAGGAAAGAGAAAACACAAAAGCAAGAAGGGTAGGGGGGATAAAAAGGCTGCAAATAATATTGGCGAGGGAAAAAACGAGAAGAGGAAAGTGAATTTTATGTGTAAAATTTGGACATACGACCATTTGACGCATCAATTCCCTCGACTTGAGGAAGCCCAAAAGATATTAGCACAACAAAAACCTACCATGTTGACAAAACCTTTTCCACAAGGGAAAAATATGGCTCAAGCTTCCTCATCCACACACGCGCCTGGGGGTAGTCAGAGAGCCCCCGTGCCTAATCCAAACAACCTGATCGCAAACATTTATATGGTGAAAGTTGATGCTCATTTATCGACTAGGGCTCGTGACTACAGAACACCAAAGTCTATTGAGAAGGGCAAAGAGGCCTCCAACCCATTGAATCCTATGCAAATTGAGAAGACAGTGGGAGAAACATTGACTCACATCCCTAAGGGTGCGTTAAAAAAGTCTTCTCACAACCCAAACACAAGGGCTGCCCAGAATTACTCCATTGTGGAGGATCTGGCACAAAGTCCTTGCACAATGTCTGCTTTGGAGGTTCTCCAGAGTTATCCTTCATAGAGAAAGGCATTGTTTTCTGCCTTGGGAGCAGCCGAGACTAGTAACTCAGGAATGATCATCTTTGATCCTACATACCATAAACCTTGTCTTCCCCACCATGTCACTTTTCCTATAGTAGTGGCATACACCACGAAATCGTTGACGCAGAACATTTTTCATACGGTGGTGGATGAGGCTGCCTTAATTTGCATGATGTCGTTGGCATGTTGGAAGGCCATCGACCAATCCGAGTTGTCTCCATCTCCCATGTTTCTTATTGTGTTCGGCGGTCATTCATTTAGACCACATGGTATAATTCCCTCTTTTCCCGTGAAGTTGGAGGGAAAAACTATGTGTGTTGAGGTAGAAGTTGTCGATGCGCCTCTCAAATACAATATTTTGTTAGGGAGGAGTTGGACCTATGCCATGACAGCGGTCGTATCCATCGTATTTCGGGCCTTTTGTTTTTCTCACGAAGGTTGGATCATTACTATTGATCAATTATCCTTCTCTCCTCCTGACCATTCATCGGGGGCATCCACGATCCCGATGATTGACAACCCACAGTTGGGTACTGTCAATTTAGGTGCCAGTTTCTTTCCTTCTTTAATGGGGACTTTTGATTATCTGCTAGCTTCTAATGATGCCATATTTGTTTCGGTTGTCCTTGACTAGACGAAGGCTACAATTTTTCAAGTCACGTATATCAAAATGAGTTACTTTAGAGACCCATGGATTTTACCTTCCCCTTTGACTTCGAAGGAAGGGATAGGGCACCTTGGAATGGCTATGCCCTTATCCGTTGTTGAGGTTGCATACAATATTGTCTAGCAAGCCTCAGCCAAACCCAATCCATCTCCCCCACAGGAGCTAGATCATGTTCTCGAGCCTATTTGGGATCAAGACTCTCTCGTCGCTCACAACCCTTTGGACTTGGTCTTTCCCTCCGATGTGGTGATCATGGAGGCAATAAATGGGCTAGATAGACCTTGGGAAAATCTACATCATAGATCCTATTTTTTACCCGAGCTCAAGAGAATAGAGGCATGAGAGTTTATTACGACATGAACATAGATGTCCATTGTCCCATTAAACCTATGACTACGCACAAAATGTTAATGTTTATGCCATTATTATAGTTCTTTTCATTTCAATAAATAATAGCAACATAAGAACAAGATCACTGAGAAATACACATTCACAAGAGACACAACATTTATCCTGGGAAACCCTCTAGGGGAAGAAAACCCAGCAAAACTTCCTTAATATAGATAGCCAATACAATGCCAAGAGATCTCTA
>SNQJ01S0172553.1:1063-20424 GCA_010110895.2 Picea sitchensis
CTTCATATACTTGATGGAAAAGTTCGGGAGAAACAGACATGTCGATACTTCCTATGGCCATATCTTGTCTATTGAGAAAGTCATTTTTCTCATCGACAGAATCAAGCTCTACTTCCATTGCCATATTTATTTGGTACAAGCCTCTGCATCTAAGATGAAGAAGAATTTTTGGCTTCCATTCCAAATAGTTATGAGGCGTGAGAAGTATTTTCAGCGAATAATCCATCTTTTTGTTGTCTTCAATCTTTTGTATCTGAAAAAAATGATTTGGTGTAGCTTTTGTTTGGCAGTCTGTCAGCTTTGATACCATGTAAATGTTATGAACCTGCACAGAATAGATCTAGCTAGAAAATACTACACACATTTGCAGAGATAAATTAAGAAAGAAGAATCAAGATAGAAAGAATGAAAGAATTCTCATTAACCGTATTCCACACTCAAAAGAGTGAATAATTTACAATAAATATAGGATACATGAGTAACTAATGAGCCATAGTGGTGGTCTAGATTAATCTAGACACACACCAGTAGTTACAAGAGTAAACTACCACCTAGTCTAGTCTCTTAGGCAGTTACGGGAGTGAACTGCCACCTAGATGAGTTAACTAGTCAACTAGTCTTCAGTTAACTGACTGAACAAAGATTAGTGAGTTGGTGATGATCCCAATGTTGCATGGTGACAAAACAAATGAAACATCTAAACTCAACTCAACTAGTCAAACTGAAGTGTCAACTGAAAGAGAATATTCTCCAGGTGGAATATTCTCCCCTAAAATATAGGAGACGGGATAATGACTAATTATGACTAATAAACAAGGAATAACCTTAGGAAAAATAAATCCTAGGTTTGTGTGAAGTAACTCCAACAAACTTGTCATTAAGGCATGCAAGCCTTTAGGTACTCAAAATGGACTCTAATCTATATCCTAGATAAGGTGTTGAGGTCGATGGGGCAAGACTTGTTGAAAGGTGGGCCTTAAGGAATCCCACATCAATCAACATGAGTTAGGATAAAATGAGTGGTAGGAATATAAATGAAAAGATCTCAGTAGTAACAATGTGTATGGAAAGACAATGTAGTCAGGGAAAGGGAGATGGATAGTTTTATTGACAAGGAAAACTAAACTGAAAAAGATTAAGAGATGTATGCGACTCAGAAAGATAGGTGTGTGCAAAGTCATGAAGGATAATTCAATGGAAGACGGGCTTCAACACAGGGATGACCAATCTGATTTGAAGGAGAATTGGAGGAAGAAATTTGACGCAGATTCCCGACCCTCAGGCCAAGATCCACTCAGGATCGTTCTAAATCTGCCCTCCTGAGTCTGATTGACTCTTTGATTTTCTCCACAGGGAATCCCTCACACACACGATGGTGTATCCACAGGTCCTTATGAGTATGCCCTATGTGATCAAACACAAAGCATCACTCAAATCTCCTGACCTCAATAATATGATCATGCCCTTTTCCAAATCAGTACTTCAGATTTCTTGATTTCATGATTTCTGTTGTCGAGTTTCCGCTCTTCAACCCACTGAAACCCGAAATGCCAAAATGCCGAAATCTTCGGCCGCGTCATCCTCCACAGTTGTATCGCGTTTCACAACTCTGGGAGTTCCGGTGCAAAGAACCCCGACCTCTTGTCTTCAAAAATACCAAAATGTTGAACCCCAATGCGGTCAGCAAAAGACTGGCTTCCAACGGAACTTTTCGCTGATTCGAAGTTTTGGACTTCGTGACTTCGCGAATCCTGATGCAAGGCTCCCAACTCTTCAACCTCCAAAACCCCGAAATTGTCAACGGGTATTGACACTACCTGACAACGAGTATGTGCCACCTGTGTTCTCAACTGTCCTCGGTCTCTAATGTGGATTCCTGCCACCTGTCACTATTCCTGGCTTTCAGGACTTGAACCATCCTTTGACTACCGTCCCCTACCACTTTGAAACCCTGAATTCTGAAATGGCACCTTCTATAGAATCAACAGCTGATAGCCTCGCTTTAGATCCAATGACCCACGTTGTTTTGGGCTTTTGAGTACTAAGAGTTCGAGATTATTGATTCCAAACCACTGTCTTCTTAGGTTCCTGAACCCCGAAACACTGAAATGTCGAAATGCCACTTCACAATATTTCACGATTTGGGAGTTAGAGTGACCAAGGATTTTGGCTTACACTCCAGACTTACAAACTTTGAATCCTCGAAATGACCTGACGCTCAAAACATATCACGATCAATGGTCCACATTGATTCCTGATACCAAAGTGATGGGTTCGTCTTCCCCTATCCACTTTGCATCTTCTCTTAATCCTTTGGTCCTCGCAACTTCGGGAGTTCTCCTCGGAGAATTCTGACCACTTGTTTCCTCCTTGACAACTTCTGCAAAATGAACCAGTGTTCCTCGTCTGAACTTGGATTTTGTGAAATGACTTTGCTCCGTCTCCCTTTTAACACTTCAAAGGCACTAACTCTCCTAAGCTTTCACTTGCAAATTTGAGTCTCAAAAGGACTCCTGCACACACTCCTTATGGTGATCTTTCAAATACTTCTGTGTATTTGATTCTTTGACTCTATGCACCTTCTGCAACAACAGTCTTTTACCTTTCAACCTTAGTTGATAAGTTTAAGGCCTCGACTAGCCTGCGCACACCTTGCACGACTTCTGTGCTTCACCTACACTTCTGTTGGAATGAGAACAACGGTATCTCTCTTGATCTTTCTGAGATAAAACTCAGAACCCTTGTCAACTCACACCTTGCGGACGTTTCACTGCACTCCTTGCAGGAACTTCTCTCACTCAGGAGAAACAATTGAAACTCATTCTCTCTCTCTCTCTCTCTCCCTCTCTCTCTCTCTGACTTCAAACATTCAACATGAAATCATACATACACAACATAACCTCATAAAAAATGCATAACATAGAGAATAAAACAACCATAACCATACCATTCACCATGTATAAATAGAGAACATCATAACACCATGAAATCTAATTCAAAGATTCATATATTAATTCAAATATCTTGTACATAGGTTCTTCTCTACAGCTCCCTGCTACAACTCTCAATATTGATAAATTTTTTTAATGATACAAGGGTGAGGGTGTCTATATCCATTTTCCCTCCTACTCTCTAAACTGTCTAATCTATGAATTCAAATCTACCTACTTTCATTAATTATGCATAAATGCCTCTACATACTACAGATGAGAGAAACACTCAAGGTCTGTTCACAATATCTTGACATAAATGTAAGTACACTTCCCTCCAGCTATCACATTAATGTCTGCTTCATTTACTTTTCAAAAACATTTCAAAATGTGTAAAATGTGTGCTGCGCTTCTCTAGCTATCTTCCACCTTATGCTTACTTGGCTAGATGCTTACGATGCTTCTGCATCATACTCCCTCGCTTGAAAATTTTCATGAACTCCTGTTCATGAGCTCTTGCACAGTCTGTCCATGCTTCTAAATTTCTACTTCATCTTCCCAACTGGCATCTTCAACTGGATGTCCTTTCCACTTGACCAAGTATTCAAAATACTCTTTTCTCCTGGTTTTCCTACTCACTCTCTTGTCAATTATACTTTCCATTTGTGGCTTTTCATCTATAGGCATTTTTTTTTTCCATTGAACTTCTTTCTGTTCCTCTTCTGCTATTGCTTCTTCAACTCTGTAAGGGTAAAAATTCACAACATTGAATATTGGTGAAATTTTGACCCCATTGGGTAATTCAATCTCACATGCGTTTGCCCCAAATTTCCTTATGACCTTGCACGGTCCAATCTTTTCCATCTTCAGTTTGTTATATGTTCCTCTTGGGAACCTCTCCTTCCTCAGATGTGCAAGAATCAGATCACCAACTTCAAATTGAAGTTCTCTCCTGTGTTGATCTACTCTGCGCTTATACTCTTGGCTTGAACTCTACAATTGCTTCTTGATTTGGCTGTGAAGCTCCTTCATTACTTCTGCAAAGTCCTCTACACTAGCACTCCTGAATTCATTTTGTCTTGAATCTTTCAATTCAAAAACTCCCCTTTGCTACATTCCATATATAATTTGGAATGGACTCTGCCCTGTTCTTCTGTTGAGTGAATAATTGTAAGCAAATTCTATCTGTGGAAGAATGTGATCCCATTGACTGTGGTGTTCAGTCACTAGGCTCCTCAACAAATATGCCAAGCGTTTGTTCACAAATTCTGTCTGTCCACCCATCTGAGGATGATACGCTGAGCTAAAAGACAAAATTGTCCCCAAATTCTTCCATAAATTCCTCCAAAAATGTCCTACGAACTTGGTATCTCGATCAGAAACAATACTCCTTGGCAAGCCATGAAGTTTGATGACTTCCTTGAAAAACAGGTTCACAATATGAGTTGCATCGCTGGTTTTCTGGCATGGTATGAAATGTGCCATCTTTGAAAATTTGTTGACTACCACAAATATCAAATCACACCCTCTTTGTGTTCTTGGCAGTCCCAATATAAAATCCATGCTCACTGCGTCCCACGACCTTTCTGGTATGGGTAATGGTTGATATAACCCTGTGTTCTGCCTTTTCCCTTTTGTGTGTTGACAAATCTTGCATATGTCCACAAATTTCTTAGCATCTGTCTTCATCCCTAGCCAAAAATATGAGCCATTCAACTTTGAGAATGTCGTATCATGACCGAAGTGTCCGACCAATCCTACACTGTGTTTTTCATTCAGCATGTTCTCCCTCATGGAGAATTTTGGAATACATAGCTGATTTCCCTTGAATAATAATCCATCCTGGATCATATATTCGGTCCATTGGCTTCTGTCCTTGAGAATTGGATTCTCATATGCCTCATACGCTTCCTTAAAGTCTGGGTCATCCCTATACATTTCTCTGAGGTTATCAAAACCCAAAGTCTTGACTCTGAATTCCTACATAAGCAAATATTTCCTGCTCAAAGCATCAACAACTTTGTTAGCAGTTCCAGAAATATGCTTGGTTACAAAAATAAAATTCTTCATGAATTCAACCCATTTAACATGTTTTTGGTTCAACTTCTCTTGTTGAGTCACGAATTGTAAAGAATGATTATCACTATACAAAACAAACTCTTTAGGAACCAAATAATGTCTCCATTTCTTCAGTGCTTGTATGACTGCATAAAATTCTTTGTCATATGTTGAGTACTTGATCTTTGCTTCATTCAGTTTTTCACTGAAGCATGTGATCAGCCTATCATTTTGGCTCAAGACCACTCCAATTGCAAATCCACATGTGTCACACCTGACCTGGAATGTCTTGCTAAAATCTGGCAAAACCAAAATTGGTTGCTCTCTGATCTTCTTCTTCAACAGGTTGAAACTCTTCTCCACTTGTTCTGTCCAGTGAAAATATTTGTGTCTTTTCTTCATCGTATCCATCATTGGTGTGCCAATTCCATTGAAGTTTCAACTGAATTTCCTATAGAAACTTGCCAAACCATGGAAGCTTCGTACTTCAAACACACTCTTCAGCAATGGCCAATTCTTAATTGCATCTACCTTTTCTGGATCCATCTTCAACTCATTTGCAGAGATAAAAAAACCCAAATAAATGAGTTCTGTCCTCATAAATGATGATTTCTTCATATTTATCAACAATTTCTCTTGCTGTAATCTTTTCATCACTGCAGCTAAATGCTTTAAGTGCTCTGCTTCTGTCTTGCTGAAAATTAATATATCATCAAGATATACAATGACGAATTTCCCAATGAAATCCTTCAGGACTTTATTCATCAACCTCATGAAAGTACTGGGTGCATTAGTTAAGCCAAATGGCATGACAAGACATTCATACAGCCCCTCATTCATCTTGAATGCTGTCTTCCATTCATCACCTTCTCTCATTCAAATCTAATGATACCCGCTTTTCAAATCAATTTTTGAAAAAAATCTTGCTCCACTCAAGCAATCCATCAAGTCATCCATCCTTGGTAATGGAAATCTGTATCTGATGGTAATCTTATTGATTTCCCTTGAGTTTGTACACATTCTCCATCCTCCATATTTCTTTGGGCTGAGCACTGTTGGAACAATGCATGAACTCAAGCTTTCTCTAATCAATCCTTTGTCCATTAAGTCCTGGACCCATCTCTTAACTTCTTCATTTTCCTGCAGTGTCAATCTGTACGTGGATTTGTTTGGTAAACTAGCTCCAGTTATAAGATTGATGTGATGGATTATACTCCTGATAGGTGGCAACGAACAGGGTAGTTCGTCCACTAATATATCAGCAAACTCTTCCAACAACTCCTGGATTTCTTCTAGTAAATCATCTATCCTCGTACTGGTCAAAAAAATTCTGGGCTTCTGGACCACAATAAATTGTGTGTCTTCCTTCTTCTTAACCTCATTAAAAAGTTCCTTCCCACTCATGAGAAGTACAATGTTTCTCATTTCTATTTTCACCTCTTTATCCTTAATTTGTAGCAACATGTGAGTCCTACCATTCTTCTCTAGGGTGTACGTTTTCTTTCTCCCATCATGAATCATGTTCCTGTCATATTGCCATGGTCTACCCAACAATAGATGACAAACATCCATGGGAATGACATCACATAATATTTCATCCTTATATCCTCCTATTTTAAATTTTACTAAACACTGTTTAGTGAAATTTACCTAATATCCTTTTTGTAGCCACGAAACTCTGTATGGGCTTAGATGTACAACAGTCTCCAATTCCATCTTTTCTACCATCTCTATAGATACGAGATTGTCTATGCTACCACTGCCCACTATGACCTTGCATACCCTATCTTTGGTTTTGCAAGTAGTCCGAAACAAACTGTTTCTTTGGGCTAGGTTCTCTGCCTCCTTCTCCATCTTCAAGAGAACTTTCCTCATCATTAATGATCTTCTTCCCTCAGCATCTTCTGTCTCCACATTCCATCCTTGTGCTTCGTCAATGTGAGTTTCACCACCATATTTCTTCTTATCTAGACACTCATAGGATTTATGCTCGATCTTTCCACAGACAAAGAATTTTACTTCACCACCTCTGCCTCTTCCTCTTCCTCTAGCTCGAGGAAAAGTATTTCTATCAGCATATTGCCCTCTCTGTGAGATTCCTCCTCTCTCATGTTGAGTTTGAGGTTTCTTTCCCTCGTCTTTAGATTTCTGAGTTTTGTCTTGGGCAATTCTTTTGCCTCTGGCTTGACTTCTACCTCGACCTCTTTGACCTTGTTTCCAGCTCAGCTTCTCTTCATATTTTAGAGCTATCTGATAAGCATCTTCCACATTTCAAATGATCATCATGCTCATCTCATCTTGGATGTCATATCGCAGACCATTCATGTACCTAGAATTTTTTTCATCATCGCTTTCCCGATGACCTGCTCTGATGTTTATCTTGTAGAAATCTTCAGTGTATTCTTTCACTGACATCAGCTTCTGTCTCAAATTATGCATCCTCCGAAACAGAGTGATTTGATAATCCTTGGGTATGAATTTGGCTTTCATCTTTGCAACCATTCTATCCCAGCTCTTGATTTTCTGCTTGCCCTTGCAGCGTCTATCAGCCTGCAGTTCATCCCACCATAGTGCTGCATGCCCTTTAAGTCTTGTAATGGCATGCTTGACTTTCTTGTCTTCCTCGACATCTTCATAGTTGAAGTATTTATCTAGAGCTCTAATCCAGTCTAGAATCTCTTCAACATCCAAGTTTCCCTCATACACTAGAATGTCTATTTTTTCTCTGGCACCTATCCTTGCAACAACCCTGAATAGGCATTCATCCGCAGCATCTTCGAGTACAACTTCTTCTCCTTTGTTTCCAGCTTCATTTTCACTGTCAGCCTCACTGATATCCCACTGTCAACTATGTGCCTCTGTGCTGTCTCTATGGCATCAAGCCTGGCACATAACTCACACATTTCTATTTCCACTACTGGATTAGGCATTGGCCTATCTCTTCTTCTTGGCGCCATGAATGAGAAATATTCCCCTGTTCTCTCTGATACAGAAAGCAAAGAACTTGTTTTGAGCTCTCATACCACTTATGAAGAAGATCCCCGACCCTCAGGCCAAGATATGCTCAATATCATTCTAAATCTTCCCTCCTAAGTCTGATTGACTCTTTGATTTTCCCCACAGGGAATCCCTCACACACACGATAGTGTATCCACAGGTCCTTATGAGTATGCCCCATGTGATCAAACACAAAGCATCACTCAAATCTACTGACCTTAATAATATGAACGTGCCCTTTTCCAAATCAAGACTTCGGATTTCGTGATTTTGCAATTTTCGTTGTCGAGTTTCCACTCTTCAACCCACCGAAACCCAAAATTCCAAAACACTGAAATCTTCGGCCGTGTCCTCCACAGTTGTATCGCATTTCTCAACTCCTGGAGTTCTGGTGCAAAGAACCTCGACCTCTTGTCTTAAAAAATACCGAAATTCTGAACCTTGATGCGTTCAGCAAAAGACTAGCTTCCAACAGAACTTTTCGTTGATTCAGAGTTTCGAACTTCACGACTTCATGAATATTGATACAAGTCTCCTGGCTCTTCAACCTCCAAAACCACGAAATGGTCAATGGGTATTGACACTACCTGACAATGAGTACATGCCACCGGTCTTCTCAACTATCCTCGGTATCTGAAATGGATTCCTACCACCTGTCACTCTTCCTAGCTTTTGGGATTTGAAACATCCTTCGACTACCATCCCCTACCACTTCGAAACCCTGAATTCCGAAATGGAACCTTCTACGGAATCAACGGCTGATAGCCTCCCTTTAGATCCAATGGCCCATGTTATTTTAGGCTTCCGGGTACTGGGAGTTCAAGACTCTTGATTCCAAACCAGTACCTTCTCAGGTTCCCGAACCTCGAAACACCAAAATGCCGAAACGCCACTTCACAATATTTCGTGATTCGGGAGTTAGAGTGACCAAGGATATTGGCTTACACTCCAGACTTACAAACTTTGAATCCCCAAAATGACCTGATGCTCAAAACAGATCACGATCAACGGTCCACTTTGATTCCTGATACCAAAGTGATGGGTTCATCTTCCCCTATCCACCTTGCAGCTTCTCTGAATCCTTCGGTCCTTGCAACTTCGGGAGTTCTCCTCGGAGAATTCTGACCGCTCGTTTCCTCCTTGATAACTTCTGCAAAATGAACCAGTGTTCCTTGTCTGAACTTGGATTTTGCGAAGTGACTTCGCTTCGTATCCCTTTTAACACTTTGAAGGCACTAACCCTCCTAATATTTCACTTGCAAACTTGAGTCTCAAAAGGACTCCTTCATGCACTCCTTGCGACAATCTTTCAAATACTTTTGTGTATTTGATTATTCGACTCTGTGCACCTTCTGCAACGACAATATTTTACCTTTCAACCTTATTTGATAAGTTTAAGGCCTCGAATAGCCTGCGCATACCTTTCACGGCTTCTGTGCTTCACTTTCACTTTCGCTGGAATGAGAACAACGATATCTCTCCTAAGATTTCTGAGATAAAACTCAGAACCCTTGTCAACGCACACCTTGCGGACGTTTCACTGCACTCCTTGTAGGAACTTCTCTCACTCAGGAAGAGAAACAGTTGAAACTCATTCTCTCTCTCTCTTAGACTTCAACCATTCAACATGAAATCATACATACAAAGCATAACCTCATAACAAATGCATAACAGAGAGAATAAAACAACCATAAGCATACCATTCACCATGTATAAACAAAAAACACCGTAACACCATGAAATCTGATTCAAAGCTTCATATATTAATTTAAATCTCCTGTACATGGGTTCTTCTCTACAGCTCCCTGCTACAGATCTCAATATTGATAACGCTTTTTAATGATACAAGGGTGAGGGTGTCTATATCCGTTTTCCCTCCTACTCTCTAAACTGTCTAATCTATGAATTCAAATCTACCAACTTTCATTAACTACGCATAAATGCCTCTGCATACTACAGACAAGAGCAACGCTCAAGGTCTATTCACAATATCTTGACATAAATGTAAGTACACTCCCCTCGAGCTATCACATTAATTTCCACTTCATTTACTTTTCAAAAATATTTCAAAATGTGTAAAATGTGTGCTGCGCTTCTCCAGCTATCTTCTGCCTTATGCTTGCTTGGATGTCTGCTTATGATGCTCCTGCATCAACATTCATGACGTAAATGGGTTTATTAAAAAGGTTTCTATGTAACAACAAATGTCATGATGAAAATAGGAAATTTCTAAGCCCCAACAAGCATCAATGATAGCCATCCCTGTGCTGATTAGCTTAGATGTCTTTACATTTTCTGTGTTGAGCAACTTCTCTTCCGTGGTGATGAGAATCAAGCTATCCAACGTGAGCCTTATTTTCTTGGTGGTCCTTCTCATAATGGATTTCCTCTTCCCGTCATAATAAATCACATGTATATCGATGACCTCTTCAATGGGCTCAGGGATTTGTTGGTCTTCCTAGGTCAGAGTGTTTACCAAGCTTCCTGCCATATGTATTTTCTCCAGGACCGACTCTTGTGCTTATTTGACAGGGGAAACTTCCATATGTTCCAATGGATCGACCTCTGTCTGGTGTTCATCAGCTGGTGACGTATCATCCAAAATGGAAGAGATAGTGACAGGCTCAATACTTACTTGGTGATCGGCTATTGAGGTGCCGATATTTGGTTGTTGCAATTCCTCTTTTTGTCCACATGAACCTAGCCCATCCCTGGAGCTGTCTTTCTGGGTCCCCGATAGGTTGAGAAGTTCAGTGTCTAAGGTACTCTTAGCCTCATGGTCACCTTACAGAGGGTTTGGAATTGACACATCGGGGGTTGGAGAAGATGCCCCCCCTAGTTATTTTTCCTCTATAATTGGTATCAGAGTTATAAGTGAGACCTATGAACTCTCTTCATTATCATAGATAGTAATTAGATAAAAAAAGGGTATTAGGCACACCCGTTTCACCTGGTGTTCTTGGAATCTCATGCTATGTTGGAATGGCCACTGACGATCTAGCCTGTGGTGATGGAACTCTGGGATTTACCAGACCAATGGTTTCCTCCAGTGGGGTTGAATTAGATCCATTTAGGTCCTCTTTGACATTGCTTGGGTCAGCCAGGGTGATCCTCATAGTTTCTAATAGTTGAGGATCATTCTCTAGCTGCTGGATGACTCTTTGGGCTTCTTATAATAAAACACTTCCCCTCCTTTGTGCCTCTGTGGCTTATGCCGCTCTATTTTCTTATCAAACTCTGAGAGCTTCTTGATCCGCCTATTCTATCATTTCATCTTGATCATCCATACTCATAGCTTTGAACCTAGTCATGTTTGGGTTAGATTTTCTCTGTAGCATCTCCTCCCAGTCCTGAGCACATTCTGTAAACATCTCATCTTTAAACTTGTCATGTGCGTATGACCAATAGGAAGAGATTTGTGACACATGCTAGAGAAATAGGCCTTTAGGGTCATGCTTGCAAAATCGGCTTATCAGGAACCTATATTCCAACTAGCTCAAATCCTCTTGTTTAGCTTACACAATATCCTTTACTATGAAAAAACCTACATGGAAACCATAGGGTATGAACACTCGTTTCTTGTCCTTAACTAAAGTGGCATTATAGCTCTACACGATGGTCTGGTAACATATTTCTCCTATGAAGAGCCGGTTTGGGATGTGAGTGGGGAGTAAATGTGGTGTGTCGATGGCCCTGAATACCCTAATATAAGTTGTGGTTTCCTCTAGGTATCAGTGGCGTACTTTTGAAATCATTTTCTTGGCCACTACATACAATCTTGGGAATTATTTCTTGAAAATAATAAAATAAATCCAAGCTATGAATTCATATAAGATGAGAGCATAAAATTTCTTGTACCTATTTTCCCACAAGACCCTGAAGTAGACATGTACAGGTAGCTCGAAAACGTGCTAGCTCAGATTCATGCTGATGAAGACATTCCTTGCGCAGATCACGTCTAGCAAATTTGAAACCATGTGAAAAGCGGGCGCTTCTCCCTCCTTTGGTGTCTGAGCCTTCAATATGCTAGTGCTCAATTGTTTAGATATGATTTATCCCTAGTTGAAGATACTCCCGTAAATGGCCATGGCGTATGATAAGGGTATCCATTCTTTTGAGAACTTAGCACAATCTTTCTCCCGGTATAATCGAAAAATTAGAGCCATTAAGTAGATGTATGGCTCCTTTAGATTTTCTGTCCCATACCAGCCATTGCTCCGGTTTGTAAATTTCTTGTCTTCCTTCCACCAGGAGGACATTAATCGGTTAGTGTCATGGAATTCATAGAAATTCACCACAAAATCTGTGTTTAACCACTCCTCCAAGTCCCTGATCTTGTAATATTTTTGGACCTCTTTCGGGAGAAAAACACCAACACATCCTCCATTCTCATCATTGACTAGACACTTATATGCATCTACATGATTGATTATCCAATATAGAGTCTCAATGCAAGGAAAGACTAGGGTTCAAAAGGCCACCATCTGTAGGCATGACCGCCAGATATTAAAAAAAACCTGGTTATCGAGCGCCTTTACATGTGAGTAACTGTGGGGAATAAAATCTAGGTAATCTTCCTGGTTAAATCTATTGAAAAAATGTCCCCATTGTGGGAGCATTATATTTGATCCAATTCTTGCTTTTGTATCGCCAAAATAAAGGGGTTGATCAAATGCCTTCTTATTTGATGTTTTTATGATCGATTCCTCTCAGGGGGAAAATTCCAACTGCCTCGCCGTGCCGAGAGAAGACCCTTCACCGACCTCTACTTCCATCAATTTTGGTTCCCTTGGTGAGCGTTTGGTCGTTGGATTCCTTAGAGGCATTTTTTTATGCAAAGAGAGAAGCGTTAGACACCATGTTTTAGAGAGAATACTAATATATATAAAATTCATCCACCAAAATGATAAAATTAACACATACCTCTTCTTCACACTAGCTTAACTTGTTTTTGAAATTCTGAAAATCAAGTGCACTCTTGAGACACTATCTTCGCTTCTTCAACTACTCTGGAAATGAGAAACTTGTGTGCAGGATGTAGGTGTTCAAAGCTATCTTAGTGATTTTAAATGAAGAGAATACTTACCTTGTCACATTAGTTCTTCAATTCAGGGTGTAAGTGTGGTTCTACAAAATATGTTTCCATCTCTGCATCATGCTCGAGATTAAATGTAGTCATAGGTTAGTGGTGTAGGCACGTGATATAATGTGGTTCATTGGCGATTTAAAATTTTCGTTGTTCGATTGACACATGGGGTAGCAATGTATGCAGAGTGAAACATTAATTGGCCTATTAAATGGAAAAAATTGATCTTATTTTGTGTTGAAAACATTCAATCATTGAGCTAATTTAATGAGTGGATCGAGAATAGATGCTTTTCTTTAGACAATGTTCATTGATATCTCTTGGAAGAAACTCTGATGCTAATCCATATTTACATATGGCGTTGATGTAGAAATGCTGACCTAGAAGTGTGAATAGGACACGGGGAAACCTAAGATCACTCGGGATGAAACTAGGCTGTATGAAATGCCTACACGGAAAAGACATGTGGCGTTTGAGATTGGCATCTTCATTTAAGAGTGTTATTCAGAATCGAGGATTTTAATTACATAAGCGTTTTAACAAACAAGTCCTACCCTAATAGTGATGAAAAAGTATCAAGGATCGACAGACGACGATAAGTTCAAACAATCATTCATGGATTACCCCCCTTGAAACTTGCCGATACCAAAAATGCATTGGGGATTGGTGATCGACGATGTGTCAATGCGAAAATTTTCCATGATTTAAATCTTTGAGATTTCACTGATCCCGAACAAATGTATTAGTAGTTAGCTATTGTAGGTTCATCATGGCCCATGTGAATGTTTATCCCTCTCATATTTTGCCGACGTCGATGGGAAATCGACCATTTCTTGAATCTTCTTTGTGAACAACCAACACAAATATACTCCGTTTTTTTACCGATGTTGATGATACATTTGCGATTGATGATTATTTTTACTATGTGGTCATTTTACTTGCTCGGATTTTTCCAATGCCGAACATATGCGCATGGGTCACAATTTTAGCTGCAGATCCTTAGTTAAAATATCAAGTTCTTTTTTAGATACAAAGGTTTCACTATGACATGCCCAAATAAATCTAATCTTGATCAATGAAAAGACATGTAAACAAACTTAACAATCACTACACAAATGACTCAATTCAGAAGGTAGGAAAAAAGAAAGCAAGTGGTACCCAAACGATAAAAATTTTCATAAAATCTTTTAGGGTGTGTTGAGCGCTCAAAAAATGGCGATTCTCTAGGCAAAAGAAAAATCTCTGCTCCTTCCTTCAGGTTTATCTTGGGCAGAAGCTGATTGAGAAACTAGATGGCTTCTCTTTTATCAGAGTATTTCCTATCCATGCGTGTACAATTTCCTGGGTTCGTGAATCTGGATCCGCCTATGGAGTTTATCCCTTATCCGACCTTCATTCCTCTTGAATGTGATCCATGTCCTTCTTTGACAAGATCTGGGTAAGGAATTCACTGGCTCAAGGCCATTTTAGTTATCATTATTCCCTAGCTATGATGTTTCTCTATTGCCAACAAGTGTCCATAGCCCCGACGGTGCCACCCTAACATCATAGACCTTGCTCCGCTTCCAGCGGGTGTCCATAGCCCCGACGGAGTTATCTTCATACCCTCTCTGACTTTGCACTCATTTAATATAATTGGTTTATTTCTTACAGAAATTCCCTGAGCGAGTTGGAGAGGAGGACGTCTATTATCTGCAACATGAAATAGTTAATGTGAAATTATTCCTATCTCTGTCTAGAGGTACATCTGATCCTTTCCAACTTGCCATCTTTCCCTTTGGGATTTACCAGACCACCAGACAAACACTTCATCACTTACCAAGGTTTTTTATTTTGCAAAGACAAGATATAGATCTCCTTGAAGAAATTTGTAATTGCTCAATGTTTCTTATATTGCACGTAAGCATAAGTTAGCAATAGAGTTTGCTACATCGTATTTATTAAGTTCAACCCATGCTTTTCGAAACACAAATTTATTACAAGAAAATACCAAGCAATAGAAAAGACAGAAATAAAAAGGAATCTGCAACCAATCTACCCTAACCTACACATTTATCCTAATCAGAATGTATTCTAAAAGAACATGAAGAAACACCTTATATATATATATATATATTTTACAAAAATATTGTTTTAGGGCTTGGCCATTCACTGGGAGGGTGTTGGGTTTCCCCCTCATATTTTTCAACCGATACGTGCCTGCCCCAATTTGTTCGGATACCTGGAAAGGTCCGAGCCATAGATTCAAATGTTTTCGCTTAGGCTCGTTTTCTCTATCCCATTTCAGGACTAAGTCTCCCACTTCAAAATTCTCCTCTTTGGCCTTATACTTGTCGAACCATCTTTTAACTATCTGTTGATGAGCATCGAACTTAGATTTTTCTTTCTCTATTTCCTCTTCAATCATAAGGAGAGTATCAATTCTTTGCTGAATAACTGATGAAGGCCATCCTCTTAAACCCTGAGCGAGTTGAAGTGAGGGAACATATAACCAATTTGGGAGAATGGCTTCTTTTCCAAATACCATAAAGTAGGGAGATTTTTCTATAACTTCCTTGGGTGTTACTCTATCTTCCCATAAGGAATTATGAAGAAAGATATGCCAATTCCTCTGATTTTCTGTGATTGTTTTCTTCAATATCCTCAGTAGGTTCTTATTAGTTGATTCTTCCACCCCATTTCCTTGTGGATAGTAGTTTGCATAGTATCTTATTATGATGCCTTTTTCTAGAGAGAACTCTGTTAATAGAGTCGAATAAAAGTAGGCAGCATTGTCAAAAATGAGAACATAAGGCATCCCAAACATTGTGATCAGTTGTTGTTCTTTGAATTGGATTACAACCTTTTCATTCACGTGAGCGAGAGGGATGGCATCTGCCCACTTTGTAAGATTGTCCATAGGAGTTAGTATATATTTATGTCGTTTTGAATAATTCAGGGTAATATCCCCTATGACGTCTGACCCCCATTGCTCGAATGGTCTAGATATGGTCACTATTTGGAGTGGGACAACTTCCCTCTGTTCTCTACCAACGCTCATTTGACAAGATTTACAGTTCCTAGCATATGTATGAGCATCCTTAAATAAAGTAGGCGATTAATAAACAACTCTTAATATTTTGTGAGCTATGGTATTTCTTGCAAAGTGTCCACCCATAGGACCATCATGGATCTCCCTCAAAACCTTTTCTGCATCTTCATGTTTGAGACATTTCAAGAGTACTCCATCATAATTTACATTTTACGTGAAAAAGTACTAAATTTACGAGGCAATATTGCGTGAATTATAGCTTGAGATCTCTCCTTTCCTTAGGGCTTAGGTTTCTGGGCAAGTCCCATGATGCAAGAGGTAAATCAATTTTCTATACCAAGATTCTTTCCCTAGGGGAATGTATAAATCTTCACTACAATATAATGCTAATTCATTCTCCTACTTGAGGTCTTCATTTATTACATCTTGGGCTTCTACGACCAGTTTACACAATCCTTGTCCCTTAACTAATTTGGAAAGTTTTATATCTAGATAAAATTATTTGACAACTTCCATCCAATTTCCCCTTCTCTCCCCCATCTCCTGTTGAGTGAACAGGGATCGAACTTCGGGATGAGGCCCGATGACTTTCGTGTGATTTTTTAGGATGTAAGATCTGAAATGCTTCACCACTTTGTACACCGCATAAACCTATTTTTCTATAAAGGATAGTTTAATTTGACTCCTTGGAGATTAGTGCTCATTAATGATACCAGAGTCTCATTGTTATCATCATCCTTCTAGGTCAATTCTACAATTAAGGACCGGTCAAAGGTGAAAGTATAGAGGAAAAAATATTTACTAAATTCAAGACTTCATAGCACCGGAGATTGAGACATTGTAGTCTTGATATTGTTGAAAGAATATTTTCGCTCGACATCCCACTTAAAATTTTCATCCTTGCGAATATTTTTTTGTAAGAGTTTGACAGTTTCAGTGAAATCGGGCGTGAATTTTCTCACAAAATTAATTTTTCCAAAGAAGGATTGCATAGCCTTCTTTTTATGGGGTAAGGGAAGCTGAGCTATTGCCTTTATTCGTTTGGGATCTATACGAATTCTTTCCTGAGATATAATATGACTTGGTAGTTTCCCTTCCTCGACATCAAAGATGGTTTTCTTAGGGTTTAAAGATATTCCATATTTCCTACACCTTTCGAAAATCTAGGTTAGATGTTGGATGGGGTCTTCTCTGTTATTTGAATACACAGTTACATCATCCAAATATACTACTACACATTTTTTAATCAATGATTAAAAATCTACGTCCATGGCCCTTTGGAAGGTTTCCCCTGCATTAATCAATCTAGATGGCATGCGTTTATAAGCAAAATTTCCCCACTTGGTTTAGAAGGTAGTCTTCAATTGATCTTCCTTTGAAACTAGGACATGGTTATAACCTGAGAAACCATCTAGAAGGGAAAAAATTTCAGAATGAGACATGGTCTACAAGAGCTGTTCCATGGGTGGGACTAGGTAGTTATTCTTTTCTGATGCTCTGTTAAGGTTTCTAAAATCTACACACATGCAGATCTCCCCATACTTTTTTCTGACAAGAACAAAATTTGCTACCCAAGAAGAATGTCTAACCTGAAAGATAATATTAGCATCTAACAACTTGTTTAGCTCTTGATACATCAGGGGCTCCAGAGATGGATGGTACTTCCTAAGATTTTGTTGGAAGGGTTTTACTTCATATTTTAACAGGATCATCTGTTGGATAATGTGAGTGTCATAAGTTTTCAATTCTCGATAGGACAATGCAAAGCCATCTTGATATTCTCTGAAAAGTTTGAGATAAGTTTTCCTGTCTTCTTTAAACAATGTTTTACCTATATTTACATTCTTAGGGTTTTCTGGGATTCTTAGGTTTATAGTCTCATATATGGGACATGAACTGCATGTCTTAGTTTTATTTGACCCTTTAAATATTTCCCTCAAGTCGAAATGGTTCTCCAACTTGGACACCCCTTTTGGTATCGTGTGAAAACTTGATTTATTATTAGAGTGATATGTTCCATTCGTCTGTTTGTGGAAATCAGTTTCTGCCAGTTTCTCTTTGAATACCTCATCATCAATAGACAAATATTTAAAATTCTCTTGATTGGTTAGAAAATGTACAATCTATTCATCTCCTTCAAAAACCTTCCAATTAGCAATATTGTTGGGTACTGATGGTTTGTATAGTAGTTCCACATTCAACCTAGAGGCTTCATAGTATTCTAAAGGGGATAACCTCGAGGCTGTAGTGGCTAGGGAGTCAGAAAGAGTATTCTTTGTCCTGGGAACACCAATAATATTAAAGGCCTCAAAATGTTCTATTATTCTATGTACCTCTTGTTGGTAATTTCTCAAGTGGGGTGAATTGTAATGGATACTATTCTTCACTTTCCTAACGATAATTTCAGAGTCCAAAAAAAATTTCAGCTCTTTAATGTTTAAGTCTATGGTTTTCTTCAGTCTCTGAACTAGAGCTTCATACTCAACAGTGTTATTGGTGCATTCAAATTCTAGTCTGCAGGATAGGAAATTCCGCTTCCCCTTTGCATCAATAAGAATACATCCTACTCTTGAACCTTCTTGTGATTTAGACCCATCAAAGTACAAAGTCCAAACTCGTGAGAAAAATTTAACAAGTTCTTCATACCTAGTTATTTTCTCATCTCCGTATACCTTGTCTGTTGTTTTCAACAGAGGCCCCTGATAGAAGATAATTTCTTCTGCTGTGGCCAGTAGATTCACTTGAAAATTCATTTTTGAGTTTTGTGTGAGAGGTACATCAGACAAGAGAGGAATGAAATTTCCAGAATCAGAATCGCAGGAGTAGTTTCCTAGCATGGGGAAATTCGTCGACGATGGTTCATTGAAGGCTTATAAATCGGTGATAGTATGTTTGAGATATCTTTCTCTATCAATCCTAATCATGTTGGTATGTCCCTTTAGTGGCAACCAAAGGTGAGCCTAGTCTATGCTAAAGTATCCATTCAATTTCTCAGACCAATCTCAACTAAGTAACAATCCATAAGCTTCTGAGATATCTACTACAATTATGTCAATCACTTGCACAAAGTTCAGGTAGGTAGCCATTCTGATCATGACATCCTTAAGTTCCACAATCATTTTTACCTCAGTTCTGTCTAGTTGTATAACGTTTTTATTGTTGATTTTTCATAAGCATTAGGTTAAGCATGAAGTTCATTCCATTTTATCATTTAACCATAACCATAAATGCTGCAACAACCAAGATCACAAGAAGAAGC
>SNQJ01S0172555.1:0-11105 GCA_010110895.2 Picea sitchensis
AAATGATGAAATGGGTCGGAAGGGTTTGGCTTGATCTTCTCTGGAACACCTGCATGCAACACCAAACGTCTATCCGGAATGACTGTGCCCAAAATGGCTGGATGGATCGATCTGCAAGATTCCACTATCAGAATCTGATGATAAATGTCTCAATGGAAGCGCCCTGGCTGGATCTCTACTGGGTCGAAATAAATCTGCAATCGGGACACAGGTCTACTGCAGATCTTTGAATCCTCAAAATAGCTTGCGCCCTCCTTGGCTGAGCTGCGCCCTCCACACTGAATACTCCTGAAATGAACGGTGAAATACCTGGATGGTATCTCCGATGGGCTAGGGTGTGTCTCTCAACACTGAAACCGATCAAGGGTAGTGGTTTCCTCCAGAAATCCACAAAACAATAAGGTGGGCTCTCCTCCTCCTCTGGAAGCTCTCAACATCAAATCATAACAATGCATAATGAATTAGGCTGCTTTACCCTTCCTTTATAGCTTCCCGAAACCCTAATTCGTTGTTGACGTTTTCCCTCCAAGTGACTTTTACTTTATTTTATTATTCCTTGATTAAACCACTTAATTAATTAATTAATTAACCATTTTGCCTCTAAAAAGTGATTTATCCATCCTAATGGCTTCTTCGACCACTAAAAGTCACGTCTCATCATCTTATCCTGTAATGCTCTTCCTCCCGTTTCCGATGAGCTATTACACTAAGAGGTTTCTCCAAGTAATATGCCCATTATGACCTTCTTAGTGAATTTAATTAAGATATGACCCATAATAACTCAAAATTATGGAAATTGTCGGAATGCAACGGAACCAAAGCCCAGCTGTGCGGAATGGATCCTGATGATGAACGATACAAGTCAGGCCCAAATAAAATACTTCTAGATACTTGGGTAGGCATAACACACTGAAATGTTGTAATGTTATAATGTCCCAAAATGGGGGCATTACAAGAAGTTGGTTCTTGTGTAACATATGTGTCTGTCAGGACTGGTTCTTGTGGAACAATCTCGACATTGTTAGTTGGTTCCGATATTACTAGCTCTGGTGGGACAATCTTCTATGGAGCAACTGGTTCTGGTGTAACAGATGTATCTGTCAGGACTGGTTCTTGTGGATTAGTCTCGACATGGACAGTTGGTTCTTGTGGAACCATCCCTGTATCAACCATATAGGATAGTGGATCAAGAATAGGAATAGCCTGCTCCATATCTTGCCATCCAATTGCAGCTTCAGCAAACCTGGTGGTCCTGGTTCTTCTCTTGGGTAACATAGAAACAAAAGTAGTTGTTTTCTTCTTCGTTGCTAGAGGAGGAATGGGGTGTTCTTCCTCAACCACACAAGGAGGATATTCTTGTATACCGAGGTCTGCGATGATCTAGACATTGTCAATGGACATAGGATGCGCAGAATCATCAAGTGGCATCGATGATTCTGCTGTGAATTGGGTACATTCATTTTGAAAGGAGAAGATAGTTTCCTGAAGTTCTCTACATAAAGTAAAACCTGGTATTCGTACCTCTGTAGAATTATCTGTTGCAGCAGCCAGAGGATTCTGATTTACTGTTGATCCAATTTGATCAAGGGATCTCCGAGGTTTTCCTTTGAATGGACGTTTCCTTTTCTGCAAAGATGCACAGGTAATGATAGTAGGTGCTTTATCGGCTGCAACAATGATAGGAGGGTTCTGTGTGATTGTTGGTGCCACAACAGAGGAGGTAAGTGGTATTGATGTTATAGTGGACCGTGCTATCCTTGCTTGCTTTTTAGGTAATGCAGAGATAGGAGAAATGGTTTTCTTGTCAGAGGAAGGGGGTAGGATTTCAATAATCGGTGTTGCAACCAAGTGTTGTGACACATGTTTTGGTCGAGTGTTTGGCTCTTCATCTGCTTGTTCGTCCATAGCTACAGGTTGTTGTAATGCAATTTCGCCAAGGCTTGTCTGTCTGGTGCCAGGATGGCTTCGGGTTATATGGTTTCTTTTCTGAGTCATCTTACGGACAACGACAGTAGGGGTTTGGACTGATGTTGCAGCCGAGGGCAGAGGCTCTGGAAGAGGTCCATGGGTTGCATTTTCAAGGACTGGCACAATCCTTTTTGTATTTTCAGACTATGGCTGGTCTTCTGCAATAGGTAATGGGTTATTGGAAATGTCCATACCTCTGGGAATTAATTGGCCGATGAGTCTGTGATTAGAAACACAGTTCTTGGATTTTTTTACAAAACGGGCCATGTTATGCAATGAATGGAGGAGAAAATAAGGAATGTTTATCAATTTCTGATGTCGCAGATCTGATAATAAGATGAAATCAGAAAAATAAACACTTGGTATCGACCTTCGCAGGTAATGTACCTTTTAAGAAATTCAGCGACTTTCCCCCATGGCTCTGGTAAGGAATTGACGTCTACACATCTGCCCTTGGTCTGAACTTGCTCAGTGTTGACGAGGAACCCCTTCTGTGCATCTGGAAGATGTGTTGTTCTGTTAAACCATCGGTCTCCTATTCTTGGCAACCCTGTTATAGTAGCAATCCTTGCTTCTGATACTGGAATCCTTACCCCATTCACCATTGAATACCCTTCGGTAAGATTTTGACTAAACTCCAATACCTCGTTCTCACTAAACTCTTTCAAATTCTTAAAATACGATATCTAACCGGCCTGAAGAAATATTTGGTAGGCCTCTGGGTGTAGCAGCAAGCTATCCAGAGTTGCATGTTCATATCTCACAGTTGATCCTCCGATGATGTGGCTTGAGAGTCTAACAGACACATAGGAGGAGAAACTATCACCTAAATCAGAGACACAATAAGCTCCAACGTGGGTTGCAGAAAGATAGTTAAAAGAAGTGTGGGTGGAAAGGTGGTGGAGGTGTGTATAAAATTCGGAATGAACGACTAGATTTACATTCCCCCCCCAACTAAGTGGATTGGCTCCAGGTGTAACTGGTTAGTAAATAGGAAATCGTTCTTTTATATCTTCATTACTTTAACACATAGGATTAATCACGTACCTCAAATCTTACTGCACATAATGACCTGTCAGAGTAACCACAAAATCCAACCGCTATCTGAGTGGCGTGGAATAGTTGACATGATGAAGGATCGTGAGAGAAATGACAACTTGTGCAGATACGTAGTCCTTACTGTAGTTAGCCAACTGGAAATCGCCGAATGTGAAGTCACGTCATAATGAAGCAACACTTTTGGATAGAAAGCGTCAGTATTGTCTAATCAGTGGTGTTGTTGCATGAAAGATTGCAGGGTTGGAGCTGCAACATCGATAAAAAGGTGAAAAAGAAAGAGTGAAGTGGCAAGAAAGAATTTTAGTAATTAGTGTATCAGTAGGTTCTTTTTCAAAAATGGTGGAGGTAGGTGTAACAACATTGAAATTGGCCAATTTATCGGAAGAAGGTGTAACAACATTGAAATTGACCAATTTATCGGAAGAAGGTGTAACAACATTGAAATCGGCCAATTTATCGGAAGAAAGTGTAATAGCATTGAAATTGGCCGAACGCTACCTTACTTCGATTTTAGGAAGTTTTTCAACTTCCATGAACTAATCATTCCTTTCTGTTCATCAATCTACCCGCACACACATAATTGCCTGATACCTTTCAAAGATTTATTAGCATAATAAAGAAAATAGAGAAATTTCAACTAAAAACAGAGAAATGCAAATTTTGCTGAGATTGCTGAGATTATTTATATACAAGGTCTAAGCAAAAGAATTCATAAAGTTCAGAAGGGGAAGGAGCAATCTCCTTTCCATTTAAAATCTGATAATCTATATCAACTGTACAACTAGTTTTGAATTCTGTCTTGGACAGTGGATGCTGATACAGACGCGAGAGATGACCATTTGCATGTAAGTGTGTATTAGATCCATCAATAGTAATCAACCGGACTATCCCATTGGGAAAGACGATGTCTACCTTGTAAGGCACTAGCCATCATGTACGTAGTTTACCTTGAAATTCCTTAAAGCGTGAATCATACAACAGAGCCCAATCTCCTTTCTAGAATAATTTCTTCTTGATGACTTGGTCATGCCATTTTGTTCTTTGTTGTTGAATCACTGAGGTTTGATGGATGGCTTTCAAACACTTTTCATCAAGATCGTTGAGCTGCTGCAGTCTAGCTTTCTGTGCCATAGTCAAGTCGAGGTTGAATGTTGATGCAGTTCTTAAGGTTTTGATTTCGAATTCAATGGGAAAAACAGGGCTTTTTCCATATACCATCTCGTAAGGAGAAAAACCAATTGTGCTCCTCCAAGTAGTTTGGTAAGCCCATAGATCTTCATGCAATCTGTTAGACCAATCCCTACAATTTTATCTCACTGTTTTAGTAAGAATGGATTCAATAACTTTGTTGGTGCTTTCCACTTGGCCATTGCCTTGTGGATGGTATGGATGAGCTATTCTATGTAAAACATGATATTTACTGAGTAGAGCTTCAAATTTATGTGATGTGAAAGGGGGTCCTCCATCAGTGACCAATTATTTGGGAATGCCAAACCTAAAAAATATATCTTCAAACAAGAATGCTAAGATAGCTTCTTCTGATGCTCTGATAAGTGATTTTGCCTCCACCCACTTGGTCATGTAATCTGTACAGACCAATATATAGACTTTCTGATTGGAAGGTGGGTGAATGGGTCCTACAAAATCCATGGCCCATCTCTCAAAAGGCTCTAACACTACCTAAGGTTGGAGTGACATCCCATCCCTGTGAGTTGGCTGGCCCATGCGTTGACAACTATCACAAGTTTGGACATACTTCTTGGAATCTTGAAATATGTTGGGCCAATAATAGCCCATCCTTAAAATTTTATGCCCAGTCCTTTTATCAGCAAAATGACCCCCACAAGGGCCATCATGGCAAGCTTTCAAAAAATCATAAACCTCATCATCCCTCACACATCTCCTGATTTCTTGGTCCAGGCCTGTGTAGAAGAGGTATCCTCCTATCCAACTGTACCTAGCACTCTTTTGAATAATTTTCCTTCTTTCTCGAGGAGATAGATGTGGAGGTACCTTCCCTGCAAACAAATAATTAGCAATGTCTGCATACCAAGGTGAGTGAGCAGATACTGCAAACAAATGTTCATCAGGAAAGGAATCATCTACAGGTGAATTATCATCATTTATATGTAATCTAGAGAGAAAATCAGCAACCACATTTTCTTTTCCTGGTCTATCCACTATAGTGATGTCAAATTCTTGCAGTAGTAACAACCATCTCATCACTCGGGCATTAGTAATAGGTTTATTCATTAGATATTTAATGGTTGTATGATCAGTATGAATAAAAGTTGGGTAACCAGTTACATAATGCTTGAACTTATTGATTGCATATACTACTGCCAAGAATTCTCTTTCAGTAAATGTGTAATTTAACTCAGCAGGAGCCATGTTCTTGTTGATATAGTAGATAGCGTAGGGTTCTTTGTCCTCCTGTTTCCCTAGTACTGCACCAATTGTAGTGTCTGAGGCATCTGAAGAAATGTGAAAAGGCACAACCCAATTGGTCCCTCTCAAGATGGAAGCTGTGGACAATCTCTGTTTAAGATCTACAAAGGACAATTCATAGTCGCCAGTCCAACGAAAGTTAACATCTTTTGTTAGTAAAAAAAATAATGGAGAGGCAAGTTTAGAGAAATTTTTAATGAATCTCTTGTAATACCCAGCGTGCCCTAAAAAACTTCTTACCTCTTTCTGAGTTGATGGAGTTGGAATGTCCAAAATTACCTAGATTTTGGCTGGATCTCCCTGAATCCCTGCATAAGAGATGAAGTGTCCCAGCGCTACCCCTTCACACATCATCATATGGCACTTTTATGTACTTAAAGAAAGATGAGACTGTCTACATCTTTTGAGCACTTTTTCTTGATTAGACAAAGCATCTTCGAAATCAGTCCCATAAGGTGTAAAGTCATCCATGAATATTTCGATACAGTCATTCACCATATCAGAGAAAATACCAATCACAGCTCTCTGGAAAGTGGCTGGTGCATTGCACAAGCCAAATGGGAGAACCTTGTAGGAAAATGTACCCCAAGGGCTGGTAAAGGTGGTCTTATATTGGTCCCGTGGGGCAATTTTTATCTGGTTATAGCCATTGAATCCATCTAGGAAAGAAAAATATTTTTTTCCGGCTAAGTTATCTAAAACCTAATCAATAAATGGTAGAGGGAAATTATTAGGGATTTATAGTCAGCTATTGTTGTTTCATCATATGCTGTTACAATGATTGTTGTTACAATTGGATCACTCTGATTGTCAGCAGTTTCTGAGAACATTTTCGAGTTCATTTATTCCTGGGCCATAGAGTCAAAGACTCTAATCAATTGGTGGTGCGTGTGTTGTGTAACAACAAAGGGGTCACACATAAAACAATTGATTAACTCATCCTCCATCTTGCCTTTGAAACTTAGGTTCTTTCCTATAGTTAGCACATGCAGAGCACTTTCATCCTTAGTGTCCATCCATAGAGAGTTTTCAGATTCTGCACTGGGTGTAGCATGAGGATACAGGGTAAGTTTTTTTGTGTCATAACCATCCGAGATGGTCATAGAACTAGATCTGCAACCTATGAAAGTGTCAGCTGTATCTAACCATGGTCATCCCAGAATTAGAGGATGGCCTCCCAGACTGGATTTGGGTTGCAAAACAAAAAAATCAATAGGATACTCCCATGAGTCCACTGAAATAACTAAATCATCGATTACTCCTTTTGGTCTAATGGTAGAGCGATCAACTAATTCTAGAACATTAGGAGTAGGTCAAATTTATGTTCCGAGTTGCAGCAACTGTGTAGTTTCTATTGGTATGATGTTAATTGCTTCCCCTAAATCAACTAGTACATGTGGAATAGATGTCTGTCCAATTTTAACTATGACTGTAGGGTTTCCTGGTTCACCATATTTAATAGGTGGATTTTTGCCTAACATTAGCTCAGAAAAATCCCCCACTACATGCACTATGAGGGGATCTTTAGGTTTTCGTCTAGGTATACAGAGGTCCCTCACAGTCTTGGAATAAATAGGGACATCCATTATTGCTTGCAGTAGTGGAATATTAACGTGCATATTTTGCAATTCTCCAAGGAGATTGAAAGATGGTAATTCCACAGGCTTGGTAATTTTTAGTCTTTCAGGGAATGGTGGGTTTGCTGATTCTAGAATGGGTTGGTCAATTTCTTCTATTTCAACAGATGGTCTCTCCCCTGATTCCTTATCTGATTCTGAAGATGGAGCATCTTCAACTATTGGCTCAACTATTCTCCCTGATCTTAATTTTATTTCATCACAAGGCATAGGAGTAATAGATAAGGCTAACACATTATGTATGTCTATGTTATGAACGACCTTATTATTTGGGTTTGGGTTAGGTTGCAAAGGCATCTGAGGTCGTAAGGGAGGATTTTTTGGTGAGTTATTATGAGGAAATTAGAGTTGTTGCTACTAGTATGGGGGTTGGAACTGTTGTTGAAAGAAGTTTGGTTGGTTATGGCTTTGATAACTGAGTTGTTGTTGAGGGCCTCTCCCATATGGGTTCCATTGCCCATAGTGATTCTGTTGTTGGGGCATAGGTAGCCATGCATTGGGATATTGATAAGAGGATGGCATTTGATTTGGAGGGGGGGCATTCGTCTATCCATATGGCAACTGATTGTTCCAATAATTAAATGTTGGAGGAGAGAATTGAGAATTCATACCTTGACCTCTTGGTTTCCATTGTCTCCTTTGTGTTATTAGATAGATAGCCTTTGCCTCCTCATTAGTTGCCTTCATTGATTCTTTTACACCTGGTAGAGAAGGACACTAGTCAGTGGCATGGTCTAATTCACAAATAAGGCATACCTGGACACTGTTCAGTGGGCACTCCCTTGGTGGATGTTTCTTCCTGCATTTCGGATAGAAAATGCATAATACTTGCTCTGATTCTGCTTGTTTATGTTTGCCCTGCAAAGTATCCATTTGTGAGGCAAAAGAGTTAATCATCTCTGTTTTGAAACTTTCTAACAGATTACCTATTTCTGCTCTTGTTGCTCCTCCATTGGCTGATTTCTGTACCCTTGAAAAAGTAGTATCCTTGGTAGCTGACTTATTCCTTGTAGATCCTCGAGAACATCTTTTGCAGAGATCTACAATGTCCTCATAGGATTCCTTAGATATATCTCCCTTGCCAAGCATATTCAACATATCTAAACAATCTTCTCTAACCCTTTTTAGCAAAATGGTTTTCAGAATGTCCTTACTCACATCTGGATGTCCAGACCATTGTAGATTGTATTGGAGTCACTCCACAAAGTCTTCAAGGGTCTCGTCCTCCTTCTGTGACATTTTGAATAGTTCCTCTCTTTTTTCCCTTGTTCGACATTAGTCTTGGTATTTTTTTAGGAAAATATGCCTCATTTGTACCCATGTTGAAATGTTTTCTCCTCCAAGGCTCATGAACCATCTTAACACATTACCTTTTAATGTAGCTGGAAACAGTTTAAGCTTCTGTGTAGTGGTAGTGTAGTCATAGCTTCTACACAAAATGTCAAATTCAAATAGAAACTCATCCGGATATTCAGTAGATAATCCATGAAAATTTGGGAGAGCCGAGAGAGGTATATTTTTCATAGGATCCATCCCTCGTGTCGGAACATCAAAAATAGGAAAAACTAGGGTAGAGATAGTGTTTTCATTGTTTACCTGATCCTCGTTGTTCTGTGGATTCTCTTGGTAGATATCTTCTTCATTATCCGCTTGATTCTCCATATGTGCTCTCCCCCTCCACTCAATGTGAACAAAGTCCCACTCTTCCTTAGTGACTATCCGACCATTGATCTGATAAACAACTTCTTCTAGATTTTCCCTGTTCCAGGCTATACTTCCTTGATCTTCAATGTTCTCCAGTGTTGCTTGCTGATTTGTTGGTGACAAATCTTCAGCTTCGATTTCAGCTTCAGCTTTATCCCTTGATGAGAACAATTTTTTGAGAGGGGGTGTTTCTGCTGACTGTGGATCACGTCTTCTTGGAGGATTGGCAAGGCGAAAAATGGATCTTGAAGAAGAATCTGCTCTGGCTATAATCTTATCAACAATGGTCTGTCTTCCCACTATGTTAGGATTTCTTCATCCACATCCTCTGGTACCTGCAAGGTTAGTATTTTGGGGGATTCGTTCTCGCGTTTCGTGATTCATGCAGACTATTCATTCCTAAGAAAGAAAACTATTGTGCTTACCAAAATATACAATTATCTTCCCCGACAATGGCACCAAAATGTTGGGCACTTTAATTGTCTAATTGAATGGAAGATCAAAGTGTTCAATATAAATTGTCAACCCAGGGAATTTTGTTATTTCAAGATAACTATGCATAGTCTATGCTAGATTATGAAAGCATCTCTAATCTAATTGTAGTAGGGAAGTTCTTTTTAACAAAACAAACAAACAATATCACTAACACAGTTGTGCTGATACAGCTGGAGTGCTACAAAATTTAAAATCATAATTGCAATCTAAACTGATGAATATATAAAAACCCTGAATTGCCGACCCTAATCTAACTTTCTAATTTACTTTTGCAGGAAGAAACTCTATACTATTGTAGAAAGGAAATCTACTTATTGCAAGAAGCTACTTCACACTTTTATTTCTCCAAAACAAGATTTTAACCTAATGCAGAAAAAGGGAAAGCAGTTCTCCAACAATGTTCAACAACTGATTTCTAATTCTCATGAGACAAGTTTATGCGCATTTACTAAGAGGGAACTAAACTGTAACAACAATTGTATTCCAAAAATATCTAACAGTTAAATCATTCGCAATTAAAATGACTAATCTAGAATTTGAAATAGAGGGGAATCAGTGAGGAAGGTGGGCCCTTTCCTTTTCACTGAATCCACTCAAAGATATAGGTTACAGTCTTCTAAAGAAATTCAATCCACTCTTTCATTCAATTGCCAGAAAATGTCTGAGTATAATAAGTGCTACTTTTCTTTCTTTCTTTGTCAAAGGAAAAAGACTAACAACCCTTTACATTACAAAAGCTCTACTATTTAAAGTCAGAGTCAACCAGTGTTAAAAAATAGAACAGTCTTGAGAATCCCCAGTTCTCAAGTTGTTCGTTAGATATCATTAATACAAAAGCTATAATTCTCCTTGATCAACATCATGAGCCATCATATCTAATCAGCAGGTGTTGCAACATTCGTAAAACAACAAGACTGGTGGTGTTTGTTGTAACAACTTCCAAGATTAACAGGCTTCTATCGTAGCAGTTGTGTAACAGCTTCCAGGATTGGTGGCATCCATTGCAGAAGTCATGTAACAGCTTCCAGGATTGGTGGCATCCATTGTAGAAGTCATATAATAACTTCCAGGATTGGCACATAGCTGTAACAGCAGCGAGTTTCTCAAAGTGGGTTGTTCTAACATTTTGATCATTAGTTAAATCATTTCATGGGTAAAATATGTGAACATTACCAATCAAACATGCTAAATAAATGAAAATATAAAAACAATATGAATAGTTCATACCTTGGGAAAAAGGGTCTTGGTACTCATTATAATAGTCATTTAGCTTAGGAATGAGAAGGTTGAATGTTCAAAAGATGTAGTGAAAAAAGGGACATTTTTGGGTCCTAACAGTAAAGTTCTTCTTGGAACACATTATCTTCCAAGAGATAGATATACAAGATATGTACAGAGACAATGCAAACAAGATATGTACAAGAAGTAAGAAGAGTTTTGTTACCTTTAGAAGAAAAAGTCTCTTCCATCTTGCTTAGTCTTCTTTGTAGGTTCCTTTTCTTCGGCAATTGATGCTTCGTGTTTCTCCTTCCTTTTCTTTAGATCGAGACAATGAATCTTGTAGTGACCATACTTTCGACAGTTGAATCATTGTACTTCTGAAATGTCTTTCTCTTGATTTGGCTTCCTCGAACCAAACTTCCTTTTGTTCCTGAAGTTATTGAATCTTGTTGTGAAGGCTTGATCATCGTACTTCTTTTGGGGTTTCTCTTTTGCACTGATCCTTGATTCTTCTTGAGCACAACAAGTCCAAAGTTCTTCAAATGTTGGATACTCCTTTCTTGTGTTCATGCT